>WYDI02037095.1:0-28873 GCA_009867235.2 Psittacus erithacus | reverse complement strand
AAGTTAGAAACACAGTGCTGCACCAGCCACTAAGAAGGAGAAAAAATGACTGCTACTGCTGAACCCATGACACACAGGCTCCACAATGTTTTCCCACACTACTACTCCTCAATCAGTGAGACGCTGTCAAAAAGCAACAGTCAGATCTCTTTGCCAGTCCCCTTCCAGTTAACGTGAAATACAGCTCAATAAGTCTTTCCATTGGACCCTACAGATTACGCACGGATACCAAGCTCACCTTTCTACCTCCAACCTTTAACATTAAAAATATACCTCCTCCTATGCTGGCACCTGATGAAAATCCTCTGCAGTTCATGAGGCTTCAGCCCTCTCTTCTGGGAACAGTGTGATTTCAGTTACAACACCAAGTTCATGGGTTTGTAACAAGAAAATCTAATTTAAATTTGGAAGTACAGTTAGAAAGAGATTACACTGGTTGCTGTTACTTCTCCATTTACAGATTTGTTTCTATATAGGTAAAAAAAAAAAAGTCATGTGTTGCCATGATGGGATGAAAATAATCAGAGCAGGAAAAAAAAAGTTAATTATGAATCCAAAACTGAGGCTTCTAGAACAAAGCGATATGATTAACAGAACATATGAATACAACTACTAGAGGCTTGGCAGCAGGTAACAGCATATTAAATACAGAGACTTTTAAGGGCCAGGAAGAAAGTCTTTAATGGACACAACATGGGGAAGTTAATATCCAGACTGATACAGCAAGAGACAGATAGATTTATTTTTACTACTTTCTGAGATTATGCTGGAATTACCATGAAGACTATGATGATAAAAACCCCCACACAACTGCCCCCCCTCCAACCTCCCAACTTCAGAGCTTTGTAAATTGTGTGTGCTTGTTAGTTTTTTTCTGTGAGAAACAATTTGGATTTCCCTTACCAGAAAGAGTAACTGTACGTGCACTGTTTTATATATCAACTTCCCTTCTTTGCTTTCAACTTAATCAGTTGCAGATTTCACAATTTAATTTTTCTGCAGAGTGACTTGATCATAGTGCTCACCACATTTCCCCCACGAAATTTTTTCCTTCAAGAAATTCTCTATTCTTTTTTGGGCTCTTTAACTAACTTGCTGTATGTATAAGTGAAAAGACCACACTAGATACGAGAGTAAGGGAACATGAAACGTCTCAAGATAAATTTCCCCGTCAGGAAGAATATCAGATGGCACCTACATGACTGTAGAAGATGACACCAGAATTTCATGAAATTTTATGAAAAACAAACAAACAAAAAAAATATTTCTGCTTTGAACATTTTTGTGGTATTTTCCAAAACGTAAGCAAGGCAGTTGTGGTATTCAAGAATATTAAACCAACTGAAATATTGAGAGTGATTCTTGCAAAATTTTTCATACAAATGTTCTTCCTCCACCCTGTAGTGCATACTATGAATGCTGTCAAGAGTAATAAACAATACTTAATTGTTTTACAGAAATTTCAAGTTTAAGGAGGTCTCTGTCTTCATGGCTAGTCAATACAATGACTTTTCTTCCTACATGAACGTAAAATGGGAATTGAAACCACGAAGACTATGTTTGAATAATGTTAAGGGCCTGACAACTATAAATTTCATCGATGCGTGGGTTTAAGATTGAAACTCTCATTAATGCATCCTGCTGTGTTACAGTATTGCAGAGGTATTACAACAGGCAGCATTGCGTTCCAGATGTTAAAATACCTGGGCACAAGAGAGTAAATTATGAACAGATTTATCCCTTTACGTCAAGTTCCTCATCTGAAAATCTCACTCTCAAATAGCTTGTTTGTAGAGTATTATAAAAGCAACATAAAAAACCCTTATAATTTTTAGTCAAATGGTAAGAAATATGCCTTTTGACCAGTTTCTTGTATTATTTTGAACAAAAAGGTGCCCTGAACACTTGCTTTACCACTTTATATCTACTGTTTCTGTCCATTATGTCCAATTTGAAAATGAGCAGTTTGCCTAGTAATATTTCTCCTAAACTCTCTTCCATTGCCCTTCATCTCCTTTTCATAGGCCTCAACTACATGATGGTATGTCTGATTCCAAGCTCTGTGTGCTGAATGGCCTGCCAGAGGGCGTGCTGGCCAAGCAGAATAGGCAGCTAAGAACTCCTTGCTAGCAGCACTGATCTGTGTCTCTCTCTCCTACTGTATTCATAAGAACACAAATACCTAAAGGAGCTCAAAGATATTGGAAGTCTTCTGTAAAACGGGCAGTAGATTCACTGAGAGCTGGGGGCCCATGATCAGAGGAGAAGCCACCAAGTATGACATCATGGTGGGGGCCTGTAACATTCCACTTAATCAGAAGCAGAAGTGGAAGTAGTCTTTTTGGAAAACTGCAGAGGACATCTGCAGATCACAGATCCTGATTCCTATGGAGAGACTCCCATCTCTCAATATCTGTTAAAGGCAAATGAAGTGGGATGCAAGCAATTCAGCTGACTTGTGGAGGATGCTAAGGACAAGCTCTTAGTACAAATATCAGATGATCAACTCCAGTGATCAATTTGATCTGCTACAAATAAGGGAGAGCTGACTGGGGAGGCGATATTCTGTGACAGCTTCGGCCGTAGCAACCATGTTCAGGATCTTGAGAAGCATGAAAAAGGCAAGTAATATAGTGCAAACCCTGGATTTTGCAAGAGCAGAATTCAGTTTATTCAGGGACCTGATAAGATGGGATCTTATGTGAGGCAGCTCTGAGGGCCAAGTGAGCTGAACAGACCTCATCTTTAAACACAGACTCTCACAGACAAAACAGCAGTCCATCACAATACTGAGGAAAATAAGCAGATGAACAAGGAGTCTGGTTTGGCTAAAAAGGGAATTCATGACTGTAGAAAGAATGTTCAAAAGAGACGGAAGCAAGGAGAATTGCTACCAAAAACCAACAACAACAACAAAAGAAAACAACCCAGAAACATTGTCCAGGCAAGCAAGCATGATGTTAGGAAAGCTGAAGCTGAAATACAGTAAAGATCAGCAAGAAACACAGCAACAAGAACTTCCACTGCTATATGATAAAAATAAACAAGGAAAATGTGGGTTTGCAAATGACTGAGGCAAAAGCACAGTGGACACATGTAACACATGTAACTCAATGCATTCTTTACCCCAGTCTTTAACAACAAGGTCTCCTAGGCCTTTACACATACAGACAGAGTTCAAGGAGAAGAGAAAATACCAAGAGTAGAAAAAGACTGATTTCATAAAACTCTCATGAAATCTTAACTCACACAAGTCCATAAAAGCAGATGGGGTGCACCTGAGAGTCCTGAGAGAGCTCGCTGACGGCACACCAAGGCTGTCTTCTACCATTGTGGTCATGGAGATCAGAGTAAGTCCCAGATGAATGGAGAAGGGCAAATGTTGCAACCATGTTCAAGATAATCTTTCACAACACCCTTGTATCCAAGCTTGGCCATTGTGGTCTAGATGAATGCACTACCAAATCAGTAAAAAAGTGACTGGATTCTGGGATTGAAAAGTAATGGTTTGTAATCTACCTGTAGGCTGGATACAACTGCAGTTCCTCAGGAATTTATCCTGAGACCTATCATATTACGATCTTAATATCTCTGCCAATGACCTGTAGGAGGAGATGGCATGCATGTTAATCAATTTCATGAGTAACAGCGAACTATGAGGATAACCATGCATTGGAATAGGGTGCCTGGAGAGGCTGTAGGGTATTTCTGTCCCTGGAGATTTTCAAGATTTGAGTTGAAAAAGCCCTGAACAAGCTGGTCTGAATACATAGCTAATTCTGCTTGAAAGGAGGAGTTTGGACTACAAACACTGGGGTATACCTTCCAATCTGAGTGATTCTTTGACTCCAGAAAATGTACAGAAACTTGAAATTTTTGGTGTTCCTAGCTGTCCTTTAAGTTTGGTTGAAATCAGTCAGAAACTAGCCATGAGCTCTTAATTACTAAATTAGCAAATTAGCCTAAAGGTTGCTCACTGGAATCCCATTCTCTATCCCAAGTAGGATCCCAGGTTAAAGTAATTTTCACACTCTTGTATGGACTAAATATTTAGTTTTATCCATCTTCTACTTTCCATTCAGTATTTTATACATGACCAGGTGCAATATGCAAGATTGACTCCCACAGCTGAGACATGTAGAACAACACCTAAACTGTTAATCTTACTGAGGCTCATTTAAATGATAGGAATCTTACTGCTCTGCACTGTTATAACTTTGCCTATATCCAGCAGGCAAAATATGTGCCAGAATACACTATTACATGAATGTGCTCTTCTGTTCTATTGCAAAAATTCACAGCTTCTTTCACTTTATAGTGGGTTTCCTTGTAGCAACGTTAGTACAGAAAGGACCATTTAGTGCCAAATTCTGTCAGAATTCCTTAGATACATTAAAGTCCTACATCAGAGAGAAGGATGAAGGATGTCCTGGTTTCACCTGTAATTTTTTTTCCTTCCTAGTAGCTGGTGCAGTGCTGTGTTTTGGCTTCAGTCTGAAAACACCGCCGATAACACACCGATGTTTTAGTTGCTGCTGTGTAGTACTTACCCTGATCAAGGACTTTTCAGTCCCTCATGCTCCAACAGTGAGGAGAGGCACAAGAAGCTGGGAGGGAGCAGAGATAGGACACCTGACCCAAACTAGCCAAAGGGGTATTCCATACCACAGCACATCATGTACTGGGGTACACATTATGTACCAGGTACATAAACTGGGGGAAGTTAGCCAGAAGGACAGATCATTACTCAGATCAGACTGGGTATTTGTCAGTGAGTGGTGAGCAATTGCATTGTGCATTATTTGTGTTTATTGGTTTTTCCTTTCCCCTTTTAATGTTCTCTCCCCTTGCTATTCCCCTTATAATTATTATTATTAGTAGCAGTAGTAGTATATTGTACTTCAGTTATTAAACTGTTCTCTCAACCCATGGAGTTTACATTTTTTAGATTTTCCTCCCTATCCCACTCAGAGGCAGGGGGGAAAGGGAGAAGTGAGCAAGTGGCTGTGTGGTGCTGAGTTACCGGCTGGACTTAAACCATGACAAAGCATTACAGTGTCCCAGACCTGTGGAAAATTAACAAAGTTCTGGAACTTTGGATTTCTAGTTTCTCGTACCTTACTTCAATAAACACTACAAAAAGATTGTCCTATATCAGTCATGACATTTTCAGCAAGGAATAATCTATCGATAATAGGAATAACATAGGTTAGCAACACACATGTACTTCCATTAGCTAGTTAGTCTTTGAGAGCAGTGCACTAAGAACAGTATTGCTTCAACTAAACTGCAATACATAGGAAAACTGTAAGCACAGCAAAGCCATGCCAGTTACTTTTCAGCTGGATCAATGCTCTAATCTGGCTCAACACAAATGAATACTGCTGTTGGCAAAAGGGAAGCAACAGGAAAAGAGGCCAGATAGAAGGGAAGACTAAACCACCTCTTTCTTACCACCCACGTACTTGATTTAAATTACTGTATTACGGCCTCAGAATAGTGCATGCTTTGCCTGTGGAATTGCTTTGAGAGTCCGGCATGCTGAACAGGCAGGGTAAAACTCTACCATTAAACGCTCATTTTTAATGCTCACTGCATTTTTCAGCTGGTAATTTTCTTGTCTTTCTATTTTTATACCAGGTATTTTATAATTAGTCCTCTGTATATGTTTATAGGCTTTTCCTCTTAAAAAAAAAAGAAAAAGAGAATTTTAAAACACAGCACCATACAGCCAAAGGTGTCAGGAAACATACTCAAATAAGAAAGGACTCCAAAAAATTGGTTTGCCAACAAAATGCCAGTAAAATTTGAAACCTGGGTTCAGACACACTGGTAATGTTCCAAAACTGAAAGCTTAAAGAACTTCTTTATTCAGTAAATCGCCTTCTCTGTGAATATCATCAAGACCACAAGCTTATAGTAAAAGAGGGAGTTTCCAAGGGAGATGTGAGGAGAGTTTAGCAATTTAAGTGGTTTCAATTTTTTAATTTGAAAAGCAAAAACCTCTACTGTTTTGAACAGTTTATTTATTATTTTCCTACAGTAAAATAGGAAAAAAAGTAAAATCTTTTAAATTTATTGCCTTTATTTGAAAAGGCTACCTGAAGCATACTGAAAAGTTAACATAGGACAAATGGAAATAAAAAAGATTTCATTAAAAAGTAAACTCCAATGCCAAGATTTAAGAAGCAGGATGGTTACTGGAATGTAGTGAAACATATTTATCATAACATGTTAGAATAGAATCTTCAGAGTGGAATAAAAAGATAAAACATATTGATCAAAACCAGATCTAATCACTTTTGTTCAAAGCAAGGCAGAGTATGGATGCTATAAAAAATTTAAAACATAGAGATCAATGCAGCCTGTAGTGATGTCACTTTTAACAGTAATTTCAGCACACTTCATTAGATACACAAACTCGGGAAGTGGGCCTGTGTGAAACCCGTAAGATTCAACAAAGCCAAGCGCAAGGTTCTGCACTTAGGTTGGGGCAAACCCCAGTATTGATACAGGCTAAGAGATGACAGGATTGAGAGCCGCCATATGGAAAAGGACTTGGGGGTACTGGCAGATGAAAAGCTGGATGTTAGCTAGCAGTGTGCACTCGCAGCCCAGAAAGCCAACTGTATCATGGGCTACATCAAAAGAAACGTGACCAGCAGGTCAAGGAAGGTGACTTTACCCCTCTACTCCACTCTTGTGAGACCCTACTTGGAGTACTGCATTCAGCTCTGGGGCACCCAACATAAGAAGAATGTGGACCTGTTGGAGCAGGTCCACAGGAGAGCCACAAAAATGACCAGAAGGATGTAACACCTCTCCTGCGGGGACAGACTGAGAGTAGGGATTGCTCAGCTTGGAGAAGAGAAGGCTCAGATGAGACCTTCTAGCAGCCTTCCAATACTTAAAGGAGGTTACAAGAAAGATGGGAACAAACTTTTTAGCAGGGTCTGTTGCGATAGGACAAGAAGTAAGGTTTTGAACTAAAGAAGAGTAGATTTAGACTAGTTATAAGGAAGACATTTTTTGCAACAGGGATGGTAAAGCACTGGATCAGGTTGCTCAGACAGGCTGTAGATGTCCCATCCCTGGAAATGTTCAAGGCCAGGATGGACAGGGCTCTTGAGCAGCCTGATCTAGTTGAAGATGTCCCTCCTTGTTGCAGGAGAGGTTGGACTAGATGATCTTTAGAGCTCCCTCCAAACTCAAACCATTCCATGATTCTATAAGTGTACAGTTTGGTTACCATCTGAGAGGGAATCATAGAACGGTTTTGGTTGGAAACCTTAAAGTAACCCCGTACAGTACTGGAAGAAAAATGGCATTTCAGTAAGGTGCCTGTTGCAGTTTAAGCCCAGCCAGTAACTCAGCAGCACACAGCTGTTTGCTCGTCTCCTCTTCTTCCTCCCTCTGGGCAGAATGGGAAGAAGAATCAAAAGAATGCAAACCCCATGGTTTGAGATAAGAACAGTTTAATAACTAAAGTACAATATACTACTACTACTACTACTAACGATAAGGGAAATAACAAAGGGAAAGAACATAAAACTAAAAGGGGAAAGAAAAAAACAATAAACACAAGTGATGCACAATGCAATTGCTCACCACCTGCACACCGATACCCAGCCCAACTCAAGCAGCAACCTGCCATTCCAGGCGACTCCCCCCCAGTTTATATACTGGGCATGACGTGCTGTAGTATGGAATATCCCTTTGGCTAGTTTGGGTCAGGTGTCCTGTCTCTGCTCCCTCCCAGCTTCTTGTACCTCTCCTCACTGTTGGAGCATGAGGGACTGAAAAGTCCTTGATCAGGGTAAGTACTACACAGCAGCAACTAAAACATCGGTGTGTTATCGGCGGTGTTCTCAGACTGAAGCCAAAACACAGCACTGCACCAGCTACTAGGCAGGAAAAAAAAAATCCAACCCCAAACTTACAGCTTAAACAAGAACAGTGGCAAATTTAGTTTAAATCAGTATTAGATTCATTAATTTATAGTTTAAAGTATTGCAAGTACTAGGATCTCAAAAGTAATCCATCATGATTCTAAATTCACACAATATTGCTTAAAGTCACCTCTCAGATAAAAGAGCAAACAGAGAACACACACAATTTTAACTTGATTCTGTCCAATTTCTAGTCTGGATAATTACATTTTCTCATGAAAATTTCTCTGCAGTTTACTAAGCATTTAATCTCTTGTCTTAAATCATACCCAGTGTCAAATAATTTCCATGTTCTACCAAAGAAGTGATGAAGTTATTCCCAAGTAGCCACTCAAACAGTTAGGGTTAATGTAGGAAAAAAGACACTGGACATATCACATAAATTAAAGGAAGCATGAAAAAGAATTCTGTGTGAGCAGAAACTAGCTGCTGTCCCCAGATCCTTCACAGAAGTTTCCATTGCACTGGGAAAAATTAAAACATTTCAACAAAAAAGCATTGATTCCTTGGTAAGTAACTGTAGAAGACCTAAAAAATTAGCAATAAAACTTAATCCCCTTAGATTCATAAATTTTCCTTTATCTTTTACTATTGAAAGTTTCATCAAAACCAGTCATACTTAAAATCACAAATAATTTATAGGTAAGAGAATACTGTAAAAGCCTTTGAATTTTCTTCTTTGATTTGCTTTTCTTTCTTTTATTTTATGACTGCAACATATACTGTGCTCAAAATTTAGGATGCAGTACATTTACACCCTTCCTAATCCATTGCTAACTGAAAAATATTTTTTCTCCTCTTTCTAAAGGTACATTCCATAGTTGTCCTACACTAAAAAAAGAGGTAGCATATTTTTCCATTGTTTGATTTCTTGGGGTCTATAGATTAGATTTTACCTTTGAGGGACCTCTCGGTTTGTTAAACATTCTTTCTGTAAAATATTTTTAATGTGAGAAAGAATTAGCTAAAATTTTACTCAAATTTCTTCATTACCACTGTTGGCCAAAATCACCTAAGTCTCAGCTTAAAAATGTTCACTTGCCTTTCCACTGTGTAATTTAAAAATACACACAGGACTTCTTGTAAGTTCTAAACACTTGTTCATCTTCTTATTTTTATGACATGGGTTCACTGTACAATATATGCTATAAGCATCATCATGAAGATGGCAATTTGACAGGTTACTCATCATTAATTACAACTGCATAATTTTGCCCAGGTGTTACAACTACTATAAATCAACTCTGGGTTCACAGACTGGCAGGTAAAGTGCAATTCTTTTTCTTGCATGCCTTTTTTTCCATTAAGCACTGTGAAATACAAAATCTTTGAAGAAAGCATTACTAACGTGGTTTTGCTGTGCAAAAGCAATCAAAAGTACTGTATTCCTTCTATATCAGTAAGCCCAAAATTTCATTGCAAAACTCCCACAGGCAAAAATGTCAATTTTTTTTCTCCTTTACCATTAAAAAAAAACCTAGATGTGTTGCACCTAGAAATTTCTTAAGTATGATGTAAGAGATTAATACAAAATGATAAAGTCAATGCAAGCCTGGGAAAAAAAAGGTATTTTTTTGTTTAAAGAAAAAATGTTCCTGTGAGAGACATTTTTAAAAGAAGTTCTTGGAAAGTGGCAATTTAGCTCTACCGTTTTAGTAACTATTTGAACTACACTGTTTAGCAAGTGAAGTTTAGAATATTATATTTTAAAAGGCATTATTAGACCCAACCAGATGTTTTTCTTATACATATATTTTTCACAGAAAATGCAGATTCAGAAAAGCCACTATTCTCTAAGAGAAGGAGGAAATAATTTGTCCGAAAAAAAGGCTTTTTTCCTTTAAAATACTTAATGCTTTATGGGGGCATTTTCAGCCTAGTCAAAAGTACAAGTGGCTTCAAATATATGGAAATACTAAAGTTTTGAATGATTTAAACCTTGAAACATGTCTACCTATGGCAACACTACCAGGCTTCCGTATGCCTCAGTTTCCCCCTGAAGTGTCATGTTTCACTAAAGAGCTATATTTGCCATCCTCTTTGGGGTTCCTCTTTGTTAAGCTATGCAATGCTTCACAGGGAAGGCACTTTTGGATGAGGAGTCTGGCTACCAGCCAGAGTAGCAACATGGGCTATCTTAACTAGAACCTTCACAAGGCATAAAAGACATATGCACTTCAAATTCATTGTTGAGCTGACTTGAAATGAAGCATTGAGCTGGGTTATAAATTCTGAAGGTTACACTTCAACATCCCTAAACAGAATATCCCAGCAATTTCTTGTTCTCTGTGTGAAGACAGAACTCACGACGCTTTGTTTTTTATTCTGATTCCAAGTTGCAGATCATGTTAGAGATAGTAATTCAGAAAAATTATTGCCTTTTTTTTTTTTATGGTGAATGAAAAAAGGCAATAAACACAATAGCTGAACTCAGTTGGCTCTGTATTCATGTGTCTAATGATTAACACACAAAAATGCTCTCAAGTACCACAGTCTTATACTAGCTCTTCCCTCACAGTGCCAATAGAAACCACAAGATTTCTAAATTCAGTATTAAAGCATACAGCACTTTTCTCATGCAAGAGCCAACATCCAAAACCATATAAATAAAGAACAGAAAAGTTCTGTTGTTAAATATTTTTAAAACCCCTACTATTAGACTGTGCCAACTTGAAGGCAGACTCCAATAGTTAATTTCATGGGTGACTAAGAATGAATTTCAAAATAAGGAAGTTACTTTATGCTGGCCACAGTATCCTCTGTAGACTCCAGAAACAGTCATCATAATGTAGATTTTAACCACAGACTCAAAACAAATGTAGCTGATATTCATGTCCTGAAACAGTGGATTCTCTTTGTCAGGGTGGGCAGGAGAAAACCCAAAGGTACCCATGTGGCCTTTTTACTTTATATTCTTCAAATGCAAGAAAAGCAGTAACTTCTTACTTCTGTAAAGTTCACAGGAATGCCCAGTTTAAGACAATAAAATATGTATAAATACCTTACCATGGGAGGTGGATGAATAGGTAAAGCACTGAGCTGAAAAGAGATGATATTCAAGTGGGGAGGGCTGCACAACCATCCTGAAGCATGTATCTGGATCATGACTACTTGCTTAAGTTTGTAGAGGGCAAGAAGCCATATAGGTCCCCAGGTAAGTCTATACTTGGGTCTTGGTATCTTGCCACTTTCCTGAGCAATGGCATTTGCACATAGTGGATGATGAAGTCTGAATATACCAAATATTGCCAAAGAAAAAGTGCCTTTCATTCTGGCATTACCTTAGTAATCTCAGGAATCACTTGCAAGTACTGACAAATGTTAAGATGTCCAATTCTAACTGTGTATCACTATAAACAGCATTTCAACTTTCTTGTATGAAAAACAAAGAAAGCTGACAGCTCATCCCCTGTCATTTCTCCCTCTTCCCCATCTCTGCTTCAGCATTACTCTGTTACAGTATCTCAACAGCCAGAATCTGGTCACAAGTCCTGCTGTCCATCGCTAGCTCTCAGGGGATGTGCATGATGACATGCCATTCTTGCATTTGCTAGCCAGATAGGTAATCAGTACTCATAAAGTAACAGTTGAAATCTGTTATAAATGATTTCTGAACCTCCTGACAGACCTCTGGGTCCTCCTTCACCTGTTTTTTTGTGTGTGTGTGTTCTTTAGCTGTAAAGTGAAAGCAAAATACAGGCGTAGAAAAGAAATTTTCTCATTCAGCTTTACTGTTACATTTCTACAAAACAGGTGTTCAGTAGACCCTGCAACTTAAATTGAGTTGTACTAAAGCTTAGTCAGATGTGAGGCCTTAGTAGAGGTGTTCTGGCTAGCAGTTGAATGAGCAAAACCATCCGATCACATGCAACAGAAGCAAACATCAAAGAAAAGGAGGAAGACTTGGAAGATTAGTTTTACGACTATGACTCTTAGCAGTACTTAACACTACTCAAGCTGAAATTGTGAGCAGACATGGTGGTATTGTATTTTAAATGAAACAGTAAGGTCTTATGCAAGGTTAGGGTGGTCTGCAGTAAATAATTCCTTTGGATCTGGAGATGGAGAAAAATCAACTGGGAAGAATGTCTTAAACGGGAAGCATCAGTACAGATATATATATGGTACTATGCAAAACCACTCAGAAATAGTCAGAAATGAATAAAATAAATAAATATGTAGAAGGAAAAAGATCAGTAGTCCACACATTTATGCAAAGTAAAAATCCACCCCATCAGCAGAAGGCTAGCTCCTTGTACCCAGATTTATAATCATACCAAAATGAGCCACAGCTGCACAGAAGCAAACTGAAATCCTACTCTAACAACAGGCCAATGCTGACAGCTACAGTGTAAATCTAAGATACAATTTTACACCACAGTCAGAGGATTGGAAGTAATCTCAAGTGCTATCTAAGTCTTTATTCCTTCCTTTTCCATGTTTGGTAGAACTTTCTCCAGACTACTCATAAGAACTTACAACCACAGAGAAGCAACAGCTTGTTCAAGCAAACTATCTTTCTCCAGCAATTTTAAAGAAAAAAAAATACTACATCTGCATTTCTGCATGAAGATATTGCCCCACATCCACTGAAAATGGAGAAATGCTTACTCATTTTCCCCATGTAAGAAAACAATGACTTGATTAAAGGATTCTTTATACCAGTCTTGTCTTCTTCTGATGAAAGAAACATAGTTCTTTTATATCCCACTCTCCCCACCTAAGGACTCATGTTTCCTAAACTCTGAAACAATTTCTCTGCTTTGTACTCCTCCCAGCAAATCCACACCTTTTGAAGATTGGTGCTGAAAACTGGACCAATAACTCCAGCTAAGCACTCCCAGTGCTGAGTAGAACTGGAAGGATTACTCTGTACATTTTACATGTAGCACATTTTTAAGCACTTACGAATGTCAGTCTCAGTCCTCATCTCCTTTGTTACAACAGTAAATTTGTTTTTTAACCTACATTCAATTGCTGACTCAGACTTCCAGAACCTGTCTTGAAAACTAATACCCAACCACCCTATCTTCATTTAATGATTTGCATCTGATTATTACTCTGTCACAATTACCCATAAATAGCTGCATCCTAAAACAAGATCCAATGGGTCATAACCTGCTTTAGAGTTGGAAGCTCTTTGGTAATGCACACTCCACATGGGTCTTAGTTTTAAGAAGGGTGTTTAAATACTTCAGCTGTGATACTAAGGAGTTAAGCATCTGAAAGGAGAAAGATCACTGAAGAAAACATTATCACCTTTCCATTTCTCCACTAATAGAATTGTAACAAGAAACTCTTCACAGAATTAATAAAGTTGCAGTTGTAAATGTCATGTGTTTGCAGCTGTCTGTCTTCTTCACCTTTCACAATGTATTTAGTGTTGAATATAACTGAGAAAGAATAAGGTGAGGAAATATTTTTCCTTTCAGCTGGTTTTCTTTTTTTTCTAAAAAAAATTACTTCTTCAGCAAGTACTCCATAAATAATTTTGACTTTTCAACCACGGACATAAGACTAACATAACAGAACACTGTATTCCTATCCATCCAGGATAAACCTGTAAAATTCATCTTTGTATCAGCCTTGTTTTCTTTTATAGGACAATTTCTTTATTGCAGCAAATATGAACTTCTTGCATTCACTTTTGAGACCCTTTTCACTATAATTATATCTAACATCCCATAGTCATCCTGTCCCTGTAGGTCTTTTTCTCATTCACAATTTGTAAGCTCTGGGTCAGGAACCATCATTTTGTGTTTGTGCAACTTGTAGCCTCTGAGCCTTCACTTGGGTGGCTCAAATGATTCAACAAACAAAATTCAAATGGGGCCAGAATTCACATACTGTAGGTTGAGAAGGTCAAGTACAGATAAAATACAAGACTTACTTAGACAGCAGTGGCACATCTTATCTTTGCAGACTATCCATCACAGGGAACTGATTCTTTCTCACATATGACATTTACACTAGTATTAGCAAAACAGACAGAAAGAACTGACTTTTGAAACAGAAAATGAATTTACTATCACCCAATATATGGGTTCTTACCATGAGTATATTCAGATCATAAACACACAGATTTTCTGGAATTCTAGGGGCATTTCTCTTTTAGAGAGAGTAAACTGTTTCAGGTACTGAGTTGCAGAAGTGTTACACTAATTCCATGGCTATACATCAGAACGCAAGCAGAGCCTGAAGTTTACTAACAGGCAAGATATATGCTAAATGCTCAGTGAGGGCAGAGCGCTTTTACACATTAGATACTGCTATGCAGCAAGAAATGGAACATTCATTCCAAAATCAAATGCAGACATGATCAAAAGACCTCTGTCAATATGCAGGGCAGAACCTAATTCTCCGGCGGAGTTTTTTGTTATACAGATCCTGAAAGCTGAGACATGCAGCAATGCAAGCCAAAGACAACAAAAGGAGCGTAACTCTCAATTTGAAATTAGGAGGCACATATTTACAGTGTGACACTACCTGGAAATTCTCAGTGGTTTAGCAACAACAAAAGATGAAAAGACTTTATTTTTAATGTACCAAAATCTTCGCATCTAATGCAGCAACTGAATGGTTGGACTATCCATTTTAAAAAGCTACTATAAAAACTGATAATAGTAAAAAAATTCTTCTCTCAAGTTACGTATTTCACGCAATAAAACTCATACTAGCTATTCCAATGTCAGATAAAGTGTCTTCCAGAAATCACTAAACACAGTGTCAAGTTCTCAATTTTAAATGCTTTTTTAAAATCTGTCAAGAAAATTTCCTGGAAGTTAAGATAAAATACATCTTCGATTATGTATCACACTCTATCCCCCTCCGACATAAACATTTATTTGTGTTATTGAAGAGTTCCTATAATTTCATTTCCTTGTATTCATTAGCTTTCACAAAGAAAAGATGACTGAATTTGAGAAAGGAGACCATAAAATATAAAATGTGACAGCAGAAGAATGCTCTATTTTTCTGTCCATTAAGCAAAACTCACTATAACTCAAGCAGTTCTTCTCAGGTAGAACAGACACTGTGAGGGTAAGTCCAAACAATGCCTGTAAGATCCTATTAGGTGCACATAAACATGCAAAAATTAACTCATTCTAGCAACTGAAAAAAAGAGTTTGCAGCCAAAATTAAGTTACCCCCTCAGCTCCCCTTCTGTTGGCAGTGCACATGTACATCAGTAAAATCCCATGGGCCTTTTCTCGTGAAATATTTTTAACAATCCAGTAAATGGAAAGAAGTAATACATAATTACAGATGTGCCCTCCCAAACAATGCAAAGTTATTTGCATGGCTGACTGACATCTCTGAACTGTATTTTGATCATTTTGGTTGTCTTGCAACTCAGTGAAAACATTATCTGCAAGGCAGTGTGCCATGAGGCCTCATGGAATGCAGCTGTTCGCATGGCTGCCTTTTTCCCAGACGAACTGGGATTAAGTTTCTACTGCCACAAAAGCTCTGTAGTCCTGATGAGCATTTTTCTACCCTAGTGTTAGGGGCATGTATTGGGCTATCATATGAGGATGGCATGGGCACCGCAGAGTTCAGTTTAGATATCACTTAAGCAGAGAAAATTATACATATATATTTATGTATATACGTATATAATCACAGAAAAGAAACAAGAAGCTGAGTAGGATAAACTCATCAGTATCAGCCTGCACTTGATAAGAAAAACTTTGTCAATCAAAGTGGAAGGGAAATAACACTGACATTTTGATCAAAGTCCCCCTCTTCTAGCAGTTCTGAATATTCAAGATTGCATGCAAGGAATGGATTAAACGTTGGTTTCAACCTACTATTATTAGATAAAATCAATTTGATTTGTCTAGACGTCACTACTTGCTATTCAATCCTACTTGGACAGTATGGGATCTTCCCATAAACAATTTTTCATGTATGCCTTTGGAGGATCCAAAGTAAAATCATAATTTTTGTGGTTCTGTTTCCCCATGTTAGTATGCACTAAATCGCTATTTATCTACAGTGTTTCTAAGAGATCTTGGAAAGCTAAATGATAACTATTGGTGAAACATTTCAAAACCCACAGAGGGATGATGGTATAAAAGCACAAAAAGCATAGCAGCACCGTTTCTGAAAAATGATACAGCTGGTGACTTAGATACATGGGCCACTACTGGTCTACTACGCTGTGTTACTATTCTGCATGAGTAATGTTATGAAGAGTTTTGTGTGTTTGCCAAAGCATCTCATATGAAGCAATTTGAAGGACATGCCTTGGTCAGGTTCTGAACTTCTAAGTTTGCAGGCAGTGAAGGCCTGTGTGCACTATTTCTAATCCCAGGGATGACACAGATCAATAACACGGATTTCTAAAAATTAGAGACAGTAGCACAACAGTCTAAGACTGAGCTGTAACTATGATGTTTATCACATACCCCATGGCTGAGGATTAAAGCCCTTAACAAATCAAATGGTGGATGTGCAAATGACTGCAAAATTATTATAGGAAAAGGTTTTATGTAAAACATCTTATTCTCCCATAACCACATGCATCATGTGCCAGAAATATGACATTGTTGCATGCATTCAAATATGCTGTGCCTCTGCCTTAGAGCACAATGAGTACAGTACTTCTGGAGACGGTGTCTACGCAATATCTAGATCTCATATCCACGCAGTAGAGATCCAAGACTGAATGCAGCAAAACAACTTAAGCTAAACTACACATTAAATGATACACAAGCACAAAAGAAATGATTGATTTTGTCAGGCCTTCCCACCTTTACAAGCATCTCATCTTTGGTAGCTAATCAAATGTTCAATCATTTTCTTCAAGCTGAAAAATCAAAACCAGTGAACTTTCATGACACTTCTTCCTTTCTAAAATACACATTTGACACTCATCAAATCAAGTTTGAAAGAATTATTTTGACTTCTTCTGCTTGTAATGACGCAAATGAGATCAAATCCATCTGTAACCACCGAAGATATTTCAAATGCATTCCAAGACACACAACCCAGTCCCAATATACGGATGCAAAAAACATGTACAGCCACTGCAAAAAATGCTTAAATCTCACTCCAGTCTCTGAAATTACAGGTGAAATTGAACAGAGGTTCATCTCTGTGCACAGCTGTAAGATACTTTTAGGTCTTGAAGTTTTAATTATTTGTGAATCATGGGCATATTACAGTGCAAGTATCTTTTGAAGTAATTATTGTTAACTTCATTGCAATACACAGAATATTCTATTTTCATTCTATGAAATACTTTATGCATGGCATTACAGTACAGAAATACAAGATCCCTGGCTAAATGCCAGCTGTGCAATTACTTTCTGCCTATCTAAAATTCCAGGGCAATTGCATTTAGGGGTGGTAATGGGCATGATCCATCCTAAAGGGCTGCCTGGCTCCACTTCTGCTTAAGGAATACCCTCCTTAATTTTAAAAATATAGGTATTTCACTTTATTTGAGAGAAAAAAATTGAGAAATTTGCACATTCAACACCTTCATTTTTAAAGGTACAGAAACTAAGAAACAAATCTCAGTGGGAAACATCATACTTCTGCTCATTGTATGAAATCACCTCAGCAACAACCCACATCAGCTGTTTGTCAGCAAAGCACAATGTAACCTTCCTTTTCCCATCAAGGAATTTGGAAAATATTTTTCAACTGAAAACTGCAAGAGAAGTTCAGGCTGAAAGTAATTACCTTCTCTCAATTATGAAGGAGACTTCATCTTGTTACCTATTATATAGTAAAACTCTCTGTTTCAAAGAGACTACAGTTTAAAAATAAAATGAGAAGACAGAACAAGAATAAGATGATGGGCAAAAAACCAGGCAAAGATTAACTTTTTTCTGAAAGACTTTAAGGCTAGAAGAGACTTTTCAAGACCTTGAAAGGAAAAAGTGGTCAAAATCTCAACATCAAGTTCAATATGAACAGTCAAAAAATTACTTGTACATTTAGGGTCATAAAATGAACTTTAAAAATTTTTTTTTTTCTTTTTTTGATATACTGATTAACCCATACAACATTTACCATAATTAAGAAAACTATACTGCCACAGGGGTTGATATGCTCTTTTTCTTGCTGCCTCCCACTGAATCTAGGCTTCAGTTTGTGGGCTGGACATCTGAAATCCAGTCTTTCAGATGCCCTAATCTAACTTCAATTATGAAAAGAGAGCAAACAAAACGCACATAATTATTATGTAGCTGCCATTAGGTTAAAAAGTAGAACTTTAAATTTCAAGGTTTACAAATTTTCCAAGTTCAGCAGTGAAATTGCTTATTTTCAGTTCCACCTACATATTCCCATCCTTCTCTTTCAGAATCCGAACTTATAAAAACATACAATTAAACAAAATGGCAACTGGAAGAGAAAAACAAATTCTGGAAGATAATAACTGGCATCCTACAAATAGCAAGCTGGCTTGATAAAGAGCACTCACACTTTTCAGGAAGACAGCAGACATTCCTGTCTCAATCCTTACTCAGCACATACACTGTATTCATCTGAGCTGTACAAAGCTGTCAGAACGATGCACACAATGTATGATGATAAACATCCATGTACAAAACCATTAACACAGTAGCTTCACTGTAAGACTTCATACATTCTTTTTCTCTATGAAAATGGATGGTGTCTTTTTTTCATCATACAGAATTATGCGAATGCAAGAGTTTTAACAGCAAACCACCATTTGTAATAGGACACTTCCTTCAATAGTGATGGCAGACACACAGTTATTTGTTTCTGCTTCAAGAGCACAGGCACCTGCATACTGTGCTGAAAAAGAAATATTGAATAACCTGTCCTGGCATGATTCTAATCCACTTAATCTCACAAATCATTACAAAGTAAAAAAAAAAGCCTTACTCTCCGGGTTCAATCCTAAGTACAAAATCAAAAATGAAAGGTTGCATTTATTTACATTTACACAATATTATTTTATAGAAGTCATCCTTGCTCTTAGTGACATTAAAGGTCCTATTTTCAAATGACTGAAACTAGATTAAAAAAGACTACAAAATGCTACATGCATTTAAACTCTACTTCATTTACTCTTCAGTATGAGAAGCCTCTTTGGGCCATCTTTTTCCTACCAAAGCAAAGATCTAATGAAAGGGACTTGTGACAAAAACCTGTCTTTTCTTCCTCAAGAAGACTCTTTTGTTCATATTATAATTTTATTTCATTCCGAATGTAACCAATTTTTTAAAAAGTTATTTCTGATACACTTAAGACACTATTACACATACAACTATCTGCACTGGTTCTTTCAATTAAAACAACTTATAAAGCAGTTGGATGATCACTGTCCTAAAACTCCGAGGCTCTACGAACATAAAAAAAAAACCCACCAAAAAAATTCTTTTGCAAGTGTAACAAACAGTCCTTTTTATTTCACCTGTGCATAACACTGCTAAATTGTAACACGTACTACAGTGTACAGTATATGCACCGATCTCGGGAGTAAATCTAGGAGAGTAAACAAGCAACACAAGCACAGAAACTTTTTCTTACACTGATA
Organism: Psittacus erithacus; assembly: GCA_009867235.2. Taxonomy (NCBI): domain Eukaryota; kingdom Metazoa; phylum Chordata; class Aves; order Psittaciformes; family Psittacidae; genus Psittacus; species Psittacus erithacus. Next base: position 9,403 of record WYDI02037095.1, on the reverse strand, counting down.
GAAAACAGCTGTCAGACAGCTACAGTTTTGTAAGGTAACTATTTTAGAAACAGTGAACATTTTTGTGTTCTGAGACTTGTAACATCAAAACAGCATCACCAGAGAAATTACTTAGCTCATCTCAGCACAGGTACTCACTTTAGTCCTACATGTTACTGTAAACAGTAGCCATTTATATACCTCCAAATCAAAGAGTCTTCTCAGCACAAGAGACTTCCCAATCCCCCTCAAATTTTGTCTCATTGTGTGTGTATGCATATACCCTTATATGTGCATATATAGTTATTTCCAAATACAAAAATATAAAGGATGCATGAATTTTGAACTATGCATTAAATAAGAATTCCATATTTTCAGCTCATTCTTCCCATAGGGCAATACATGTCCTTGGTATTAATTGTCTTAAATTCCCATCATTGTTAAAGCACAAAATATAAAGTAAATTTGCTGACATTTCATTTATTAGTTCCTTCACATCCTACTGAGTTTAAATTTTCACTAAAATCATTCCTATCTTAAATAAATTGTGCTGCCATGTCTTGTGAATATTTTTCTTGGTTTAATAAGTTACTTTAACAATTATCTCAATCATTTAAAATTGAGAATTTTAAGAAACAAAGAAATACTGCTAATCTTTGGGGGAACAAATAAAATCTCTACACTATTAAGCCTGCTCCTTATAAAATTAAGCTTCAAATAGTTAGTTTATTTTAGCTCTGTGGTTCACAGCATCTTCCTGTGATACAACAAACAAAAGTTTCTGGGATCTTTTCTTTCGATATTCAGAATTCCTTGTATATTTCAAACAAAAAGAAAGAAAGGTTGAAATGAGTGTAGAACTGAAATGTCTTACACAAACTTACTGACAACTTTCTGCACACCTACTGAAACAGTAGTTACAGTTTCAGTTTCCTGCATCCCCTGATTTTCCCATTAATCATCTACATCTGCAACTTTAATCCCTGCCGAACATTCCCTAAACTATCCAACTCTTGCAACTGACTGAAATAGTACTATTACAATAGTAAGACACTTTTCAATGTAAGCAGTATAATGAGATCTTTTAATGAAAAAACCTGACACTCTTTCACTTTAAGATGGGGCCCCAGCAGTTTATTTCCCTTTTCACTTGGTAAAGAGCACATAAGCATCTTTATATATCAATTTTCAGGTTTTGAACACTAAGATGGAAAAGAAGTGAAAGCATAAAAATGCTGCCTTTTCCTCCTGCAGTATTAACCAAAATCCTGCCAGTGGAAGAGGACCATCAACTGAAATAATCAATATAAACCAAAAGATGTGGGTCCTTAGGTTCTAGCTCAGGTGTAACTTTATTTGCGTGTTTCCTTGGTTTATTTGTTTGCTTGCCTGTTTTATTTGTTTTTATTTAAACTACTGATTACCACTGAAAAGGGCAAACAAGCAGCTTCATTGCTTCAAGTGGCAAGTTTTCTTGAAACTTTATCATTACTGATACTCTGGCATCTGCTGCATTTTGCTTTCAAAAATTTTGTCTACTTAGTGAACCTCTTTACTTGGAGTTGCTCATATAGGAATAAACTATTTACTTTCAACTCCTTGTTCATGTGCTATTTATACTCATTCTACAAAATACTTCCCCACATCTATAGACATCTAGCACTCATAATTTATATACAATAATTAGTAACTCAAGAATTTGACTTCTAGAGGAATTCATCAGCAAGCACTTTACATCCTGTGCTCTACATTACAGCTAAAGGCCTCCAAAGCAGCCACACCTCTCTCAGGAACTTCCCTCCAATAACTTTGACATGCATTCTACATCATTATTTGTTAAGCTTTCAAATATCACAAGATTTGCTGATGAGAACAAAGAATGCACGGCAAAGCATCATTGGCCTCCACTTTTATTTTTGAAGACTAGCAAATCTTCCACAAAATACCAGAGTCCAAGGCAATCCCCCCCAGATCAGAATCAAGCCTCAGAAAGCCTATGAATTTTCTTTCATATTTGTCAGTACTAGGATGAAAAATATTTTTCCCTCAAAAATCACAGAGCATTCTGTACAGAAGAAGAAATCTCTACACCCCTCATAAAATAAAACTTCACTGTAATGCTGACAGCTTTCCAGAACAGATCATGCCTTGCCTTCCTTGCCTCTAGGAACCAAATACATGTTTAAAAAAACCCCAATGTTTGGGATCGGTTCTTGGGTGCTTTTTAGGCTGGCAGTGCATCAGGAAGGAACATGACCTCCTCCGCTCTGTGGCAGGTTAAGCAGTCTGATTGAACATTGCTGCTAATTAAGAGCTCTTGTTGTTTGGCAGGACCACCAGAGTACCTTCTGCACTTGTTCATGACAACAGCACCTCTTTCAGAAATTAACTCTTGATGAGTGCAGACAGGGGGCCCAGCTGGTTCTCCCAAATCCTCCAACTATATAAATGAAGCGTAATAAGAACACTGGTGACTAGCAAGGGAAGAAAGGCTATTCGTGACCTCTTTTTAAAAAACAGAGTATACTTTTACATTGACTTAATTTTCTACATTGGGGGTAGATAATGCAGCTGGGAACTGTGTGAACATAACTAAAAATCACAGGAGGTGATAGTGAATAATTTTGTAAGAAATATTTTATTAGGCAAGCTAAAATACAATTTTGTTCACAGAGCTTTCAAAACAATAAATAATATTCAGCAACCAGGCTACAGAAAGAAAGTTTCACAACAAAAGCTAAAGATGAAAGAGAATAAGGTTTTGTGAAAAAAAATATCCATGTTATTAAAACCAATTTGGTATTTAATTTCTAAATCCTTAGGATGCATTCAGAAGTGCAGCTTTGTAATATTCAAAAGGGATGTTCCACATGCATAAATAGTACAGGTTACCCTAAAAAACATATACAGAGCTACGTTATGCATAAAATACAACCCACTCCAATTCAATGTTAATATTGCAGCATACAGAGTCAGCTGTCAAATTACTGGCATCTCTGCTGATGTTTCTGCAGGTTAGCATGATTTTGCCCATCTGAAGAGATGCTCCCTGAAGACTTGGCATGAAACACACTGGAAAAGCAGTAGCAGGAAGCTTGCCACTATCTTTGTTATACTTACCCTGCGTGGGATTTTAGACTTCAGGATAACTTGCCTAATACCACATGCAAACAAAATTTGTTAGGTGAAGTCTACAGACTGACTTCCAGAAAAAACAAAAATGGATACCAAACTGATAACTAAGTAGCAGAAGTATTCTCTATTGATATACTAAGATCCCATGGTCACAAAACAGTGATTTTTTGTTCCTTTGGATTTTTTCAGAATCTGATCTTTCTGCAAAGATCCTATGCATCTGTCAGCCTTAATTTAGTTGTTAAGAGCTGAAGCTTATGGAGATGTAAGAATAATTATTACTATTTTAAAATATTTAGATCGTTATGGCCTATTATATTAAGTAGCAATTAGAAATAATTACATACAGAAATAATTACATATGCAAAGTGCTTGAATGCACCCTTCTGTGCAAGACACTAGCAATCTATGACAAAAGAATGTGAAAATCTATGATGATTAGAAACAATCATTTCCCTCAGCTAAAAAAGTGGATTTCAAAACAAATCAGTCCCTGCATTTCTCTTCTTTCACCCCATCCCTTTGGTTCCATCTTGTATGAAGCCTTAATTTCAAGGTAGCTGATGTCAGAAAATCTGAGGAGGCCCTATATATTTGTTCACTTAAAAAAAAACAGAATCGGGAATGTAATAAGAACAGTAATCAAATGCTTTCATAAAGCGCCTAAAGAAAGACATCTTCACATGCGTTTCTCTGGTGTGAAAAAAACCACCAGAGACAGGTACGAGGACACATATGCACAAGATGTAAACTGCACATTTTCTGTGACTGGAAAGTTTTTAATATACTTGCTTAATTATTATTTGGGTTTTTATTCTTCTGAGATGATTTCTAGTTAAAAAAAATTAACAAACATTCAACCTAAACTAAGATTAATGATGCTTCCCTCAGTGGTCAGCATACTCAGGGAGAATTCAGATTAATCACAATATTTTAGTAGTTGTAGAATGCTCCCACAAACCTCAAATGTGGTGGTATGCGTGTATTTTTTAAGGTGCCTCAGCCTCTGAAACCCTGCAAATACATACTTCAGTTTAAAAATCAAAACACATCCATAGGTTAGTTGGAAAAACATAATCCAGAAGTCCAAATAAGTACCCCCATAGCTATTTTTTCTTAATCTGAGTGTCAGTGCGTGTACAGAGTTAGTACCAACATAATTTCTTTTCCTTATATGCTGGTAAAAACCAGGAGAGAACAGACTCTCTTTTCCCTATTGCATGGTTTTAACAGTCTCCTTACAGCTGTTTCAACATTTTTCTTCTATGTGAAACCGAGCATCATTGAGCCACAGGAGGAGGTCTGGAGGGCAAAGAGCAAGTACCTAAGAATCAGCTGGATCAGAAAACAGAAACATGAGCCATTGTTACTAGCTGCATCTATGGCAGAGGTGTACAGAAGCACAGCAGGTTTTCACTGACTATTTTTACCTGTGAAATACAGCACTAAGAATGGAAGCAGCCTATGATGCCCATCTTTCAATTCAAGCTTTTCCACAGGATTAGGTAATTGCTCTCTCTCACAATTTCTATCTCAAACTAAAGTCTAATGGGCAATGTTTGATGGCAGCAATAGAAGATATCATGGAAGATTTTTTACTTTAGTTTCTCAATAAGCCTCTTTAGCTTATAGGAGGGATTGTAATCCATATTAAAGTCCTGAGTAACTGTAGGGGATTGCACACAGAATCACCTTTTAAAAGTAACTTCCATTCATACCCTTTACACTTTTTTACCACAGCTTTAGGAAATGTTTCCTATTCGTTATGACTCCTGTTCTGTCAAATGATCTCTCCACCTTTTCTGGATAAGGGCAACGGGGGAAAGGAAAGCTGGATACTGATTCTTAGACCTTCAGTAAGGAGCATAATTATGTGTTGTAGCAGGCATCAGATTTCCTCAAACAAGCCCTTTTTACAAAATCACCAATTGGTAAGTGCTCAAAGGCAACACAGCCTCAATTAAAGGTATCTTTAAGCCATCTGTTAGTTTTGGGAAGAAGGCAGTTCAAGTCTCCCCATACAACCAGTAATTCTTTATGCAATGGGAAACAGCTGTATCCAGGCTAAAAGAAGGTATATTCCACAAACTGGAACTGCTAAAAGAAAGAACGGACTTAAAACAAGATTTCTGAACAAATATAAGAGGCAGGTAATTGTGAGAGGAAAATTTCAGAACCTGACTACAGTGGCAAACATTGAAAGTACAGCCCAGGGCTGGAGGAGGGGATTGAAAAATGCCTTTTACTCCAAAAAGCATAAAAGATATCCAAAAAGATAAAACTGTGGCACTCCATATGATGTTCTAACATATGTTAGAACATTGTCCCGTACTTGACACATGCACTACTTTACACAGTCTGCTATGTAAAGTAATAAATACAGCCTCAGTTAGTTCATCAGTTGATTTCTACCGGAATTCACAGCACACAAAACAAATGCAAAACAAAATAGCTCTTCATAGCAAGTAGGCAGACTTAATGTGTATAACTGCATATATACTTTCAAAGTAATTTTTCTAAAATTAATGTTTGTTTTTTGGGTTTTGGTTTGTTGGTTTTTTTTTTGTGGATAATTTATTGGGGAAAAAAAATAAAAGAAACTCTGGGGCAAAATTTTCACACTAAATCTTGTTGCACAGTGGCAACACCATAGTTAAAGGATCAGGTTCTGCTCTGACAGACTAAAAGTTCATTTCTTCTTCTCGAAAGAGACCTTAATTTCTTCCTACATCAGAAAGACCTCCTTCAGGCAGCATTTTACCTTCAACTTTCATGTAAACATCCATCAAGAGCTATGCTAAACTGTTACATGCTGTAGGTCTTTCAAACCTGGCCATAATACCTGGTGAGTCAATAATGTAAGAAAGACAATGCTATGTTAGAACAAAGATTCAGTTAGGTTAGCATCCAACCACAATAATGATCCAAAGCACAGCCAGGGTAGAATAACTGATGGGAGCAAGCACAAAGCCATACCTTTCCAGGACAGTCTTTCTGCTTTTAACAATTTGCAGCTCAGAGGCTTCCTGAGCCAAAGGCAGTACCTTTACATATAAATGGGTTTCTTTTCTATGAATGTGTCTGTGCAGCAATTTTATCTGCATTTAAGCAATGACTTTTACATCTTTCGTCATTAGAAAAGGTATACTTTGCACACGCACATTGCTCATTACATATCTTAATCTCTCATTTGAAGCTGGTTTCTTTCACACACTGACAGTCCCACATTCTCTCAAAATGGACAGAGGAAGTGACTGAACCTTGTAAAAGATACCTATCAACAGTTCATAGAATTGTAGAATCATAGAATAGTTAGGGCTGGAAAGGACCTTAAGATCATCTAGTTTCAACTGCCCTGCCATGGACAGGGATGACCAAGGCTCTGTCCAGCCTGGCCTTGAACCCTTGTGGGTGATCATAGTACAGGATAATTTCAGAAGACCTGTGGTGGTGTACCAAATCCTACTTTATGAACAAGCATTATTTCTCATGATAGATGGCCATTACTATAAATAGTGAACTGTTTTATTCAATTATGCTACCTAAGGAGACTTTAAGCTGCAAAAGAAAAAGAGCGTTAAAGATGGAGTGAATTCAGACTTGAGAGAAAGCTGTTCAACAGTCAACACAAAAACTACTTAGTACCCTTAATTTGCAGAGTGCTAGTAGCCATCACTCAGGAACAGGGAGGGATACAGGCTCAAGGATGACAACACTAAGTAACTTCTTTTCATAGTATATGTAGATCCCTGAAGATGTCATCATGGTCAACATGTAGCCAATCAGCCTGTGCAATCTTCCCGCAGTTTGAACCCACCCAATCTAGTTACTGAATTGTCTTCCGAAGATTCACAAATTTGTTTTCATCTCTTTCCAATCTTGAGTATTCAAGACTGCACAAAACACTCAGGAACATTTTAACTACACAGGCACAGACAAGGGAATATGACAAATCAGCAAAGACTGAATTACTTGTATTTCACAGTTTACTCCTCCAAAAAATAAGAGACCTGTATCTCCAAAATATCCTGTCAAGATCTACTCACAGCAATGATAATGCATTTCTTCTTCAACAAAATTATTCGACTCCAGATTTCCTTGTTATGACAACTCTTCCATTGGCATAATACAAAACAAATAGTTATACTGGGTTGAAATGCTCCATGCTTTTCATGACATTTTCAGAAAGCCAGTCCAGACCAGTATTTTCTATTTAAAGAGTATTCTTTACTTTTTTCTCAAATTAATCCACAAGTGTATTTTCTAAAACAAAGTACTGAATGAAGATTCACACTACTGACTTCAATGTCAGTCAACATTACTGAAACTTCCTGTAAATACAAATGACTATTTTAAATCAAAGCATTCAGTTGTGCGTTTTGGCTTGTCACTCTCAATTTTTATTCTTTATTTCATGCCATTGACCACTATATGAGTACCAAAGAAGGAAGCAAATACCCAAATTCAGAAAACTGTTAAGGTTTGCTTGATGTTTCTCTTTGCTTTTTTAAAGTTTGCTTTTGGCTTACACAAACAGATGAAGATTCAATATTAGTAGATTCCAAAACAAAAAAAGGGAGTCCCCAAAACTTTTCTTTTAAAAATGAGAAGACATACTATGTAACTTTATAATTGATTCTATATATTACCATGCACCAGCAGTCTTCTTATCAGAAATAATCTAAACATCCAGCCATCCCTGTTCTATTTATGCAGGTGTATACAAATGTCAATTCCAGAAAGATGTGGTCAATGAATTCCGAACACTAAGTAGCATTCCAGGGATGGCCAAGAACTACTTTGCATGTATTTACAAGTTGTATTCAAGTGTAAACCGTTTATATTGAGTTTCACAGCCAAAGTCCTACAGCTTCTACTCATGTGAGGTACAGCTCAAAGCAATTTCTTAAAAAATAAATTTTTCCTTTCTTCAAAAAAAGGGTACAATATCAAGGCATGAATATGTCATAAATTGAATTTATATTCCTGCTTGCAGTCAAGGATTTATTTTTGCACACAAATGGAATACTCCAGCTAAAAAAAGGCATTTGAAAATTTTCTAATCTGTACTGCTAGCCTTCTGCTAGAGTCTGCTACTGAAATACATTGATAGCAAGAATAAATTTTGTCATATTAATATTTATTTTGTTGTATTTTCTAAAGTTTGGAATTGTAAAGACAAAGGCTTTGATTCCCCACTATAAATACTTCACCTAAGGTTTGGCCTTACCTATCTTATCAATGCATGAGCAAAACCATGATCTTTGTTATTCTGTATGCTCCTCAGTTATCAACAGGCTTTCTGTCACCAATGACTCAGAAAACTAGCCAAGAAATTAGGCTGTAAAAATCGCAAGAAATGATGATCTGAAATTATTTTAAATCTGAGCTTATTTTTTCTCTTTATATTACACTATTATTGGATTAAACATCTGACACTTTAAGACCAAATATGATCAGGTAAATATGGAGACTATATTCATTCCTGACAGCCCCAAAACCTACATTCAAATTATATTATACATACATGGAATCATAAAGTTCTGCATAGAGCAAGTTTTCTGAAAGGGAACCATCAAATAACGGACCTTTCTTGGATAAAGGAAGCATTGGTACAGCCCACAGATCATGAAAGAAAAATAAAAGTGTCAGTTTATGCTGAAGCTAGAAAAGGCCTACAGATTCAGTGCCAAATTTAACCCATGCTGTGTGCATCATTGTACAATAATATTCACAATGGCTAAACTCATTTGGCATAGCTGGTGGGGAGGGTTACAAGGACCTTTAATCATCTCTGACCTTAAGAAAAAGAGGTCTGTGGATGAAGTTCAACTCATTGCAACAGAAAAAAAAAGAAGAGTAAAAAAAAGAAAAAAAAAAAGGAGAGAAGACAAAAATGGAGCACATCTGAACCCCATAAAAGACTTCACTACTTTTTCAGGGAGCTATGCAGTCAAATTTGGGTATTTATAGGCTTCTGGGGACAAACTTTACCTAAGAGAGTGTGAACTCTTGCAAAGCAAATGTGAATCAGAATTTTTTTTCTTGTAAAATATGTACTTTGCAGTCAGGAAAATTAAAGTAGAAAAGGTGAAAATACAAACTGCAAAAGTTTAATTTCCTGGTATTTTTAATTTTGGTGGTTTAATGAATCTGCATATCAAAAGTGAATTATAAATATAAACTTTCTCTTGCATTTTAATATAAAATAGACATGTCATGGGTTCAGCAGTAGCAGTCATTTTTTCTCCTTCTTAGTGGCTGGTGCAGCGCTGTGTTTCTAACTTTC
>WYDI02037094.1:0-49416 GCA_009867235.2 Psittacus erithacus | reverse complement strand
AGCTCTGGTGTCCTCAACATAAAAAGGACATGGAACTGTTGGAACAAGTCCAGAGGAGGGCCACAAGGATGATCAGGGGTCTGGAGCATCTCCTGTATGAAGACAGGCTGAGAAAGTTGGGGCTGTTCAGCCTGGAGAAGAAAACGCTCTGTGGAGACCTCAGAGCAGCCTTCCAGTATCTGCAGGGGGCCTGTAGGGGTGCTGGGGAGGGACTGGTCATTAGGGACTGTAGTGACAGGAGAAGGGGTAACGGGTTCAGATTTAAACAGGGGAAGTTTAGATTGGATATAAGGAGGAAGTTCTTTACTGTGAGGGTGGTGAGGCACTTGAATGGGTTGCCCAGGGAAGCTGTGAATGCTCCATCCCTGGCAGTGCTCAAGGCGAGGTTGGACAAAGCCTTGGGTGACATAGTTTAGTGGGAGGTGTCCCTGCCCATGTCAGGAGGGATGGAACTAGATGATCTTAAGGTCCTTTCCAACCCTAACTATTCTACGATTCTATAATTCTATTCTAAGATGATTTTCCTGGCATCAGTATTGCCAGGACTACCAAACAAAACATAATAATGAATCAGACATATTTGGTGCATATACCTATTATGCTTATAAATATGTACACACTACCACAAACCCAGCAAGGCTTACCCCTCCAGAAGAGTCCTCACTAACCAATTCAGTGAATACTACCCATGTCCAAAGAGTCTGCATCTTTTTCACTGACTTTTTGAACTTGTTGTTCATTTAACATGTGAGAGTATTTCAGAGTCAATTGACTTGCTACAGAAAGACCATAAAAAACATGGGATACCACCTATGCTTACATGTTTAAACTCTATTTTGTGGATCCGCTCTGCTGTGATCATAGCCAGAGACATTTAAGTGCAAAACTAAACGGACGTCTCTATGGTCTTTTTTTTTTACAAGCTTGTTTCTCAAAGAAAAATCTCTCACACCTCAGATTAAATGAGCTTTTCTCATCTCACAGACAGCCTAAGAAGAGTAACATACTGAAGTAAGAAATATGAGATGCACTAGGAGGCCCTAGAGCAGCAGGACTGCCAGCAGAGACTGCTTACTACATTGATGGGAAAATCATGCACAAATCTATCCAAAATGGCACTGTGCAGTGTACAAGTGGCATGTTGCTGTATGTTTAAAACTGCAAGGTTATTAAAACTATATGACTTTATGGTATGTTTCATAAACTCATAGCCCAGAAAAGCTTGAAACCAAGAAAGCGAGTGTCAGTTTACATATTTCCTCATTACATCTATACGGGTGTGTTCACACAGCTTTACAGCTCCTAACCCAACAGCCATCAGTCTATCACACTGGTTGGTCTGGAACATGACAAACTATGTGCGCCATGGAATCACTGGAACAGTCCGTTTTCTGTATATCAACTGAAAGGAGAAATTCAAAGAATATGCAAACTCCAAAAATGGAAACTCTGGAGGCAAAGCAGCTGATGACAACTACCTTTACCGTGGTTGTCATCTTTTTCATTAGTAATTCCTCCAGTATTCATCACAGGTGGAACAGGGGGAAGAAAACTTCCCAATTCTCCTTAATTGTTCAGTTCACTAAAGCAAATAAATATATAAAATAAAAACAAGGTGAAAGTGGGAGACTCAGAGAGTACAAATGAGATGAAAAAAGAAAGACTATGATTACTTCGGAAGTTGATGGGAAACAGGCTTGACTAGGACTGAACCCTGTCAATAAGGTCTTGCTCTTCTCACCCAGGCTGTTGCTCAAACTTTCCAGTCGTCCTGGAACATTCTGAACCAGCAGTGGCACTCACTTCCTCTCCACTTCCTTTCCAGGTCTATCAAGTGATAGGGCAGGGCTTTACAATGAGTGGGAAACAGGCTGCAAGTGTGAAAGCTACTGGTTTCTGGCTCTGGCACAGCACAGCTGATTTACTGTCTGGTAATCACAAACAATGCAGATTCATGCTGTCTTGCACTGTGATACCATATCACACACAGCTCCCAGGCTTCATGTTTCCCTTCCTTTCCAGTAGAGCAGCTGTCGCTACAAATGGCAATCAGAACAGTGATCAAAGTGTCGAAACGTTTGTAGCTTGTAAGGATAGTACGGTTTCCATTTTTTCTTAATGAGGTCAAGGAGTAAATAATATTAAGCTTTATTAAGCGATTTAATCTTTTATCCATAGGAGATTGCATTATGCATATAAATTCTATTATCAAACTTACTGATTTTCATTTAAACTACAAACAGAGCTTTCAAGATTCAGGAATCACTGAACTATGGAACAAATATTAGAGGAGCTTGGCATTTAGCAACAAATATCAATTTTTTTAGGGTTAGCACATTTTGCTTTGAGCCACATGCAGCCAACCATATCCATTCCTGATTTGCATCTGAGTAGGAATGGACCAGCATGAAGTGCATAACTTGGTCTGATCCGTGAAGTTGGGGACTGGGGGAAGGATCTTCCCTTTCGTAAGGGATGGTTATAGTCCTTGATCTCTTCTTGCTGAGTGTTTTACCCCAAGACTATGGTCTGAATCATCTCTTCAATACTGAAAGAAACCAATACCAGCTTAGGTGGTAGTGAGCACATGCAACCTGAAAGGCATTAGTATACCCAGAGGCCAATCTGCTCTTTAAGGTAGCTATAGGTATCCTACTCCCCAAAGTCAGCCAAAAATCAAGGTGAAAAAACTGTCTATACAGATTAGAGCGCTTAGTTACTGTGCTCCCTCCACTGGGCAATATGCAATTCCACTTTAGAAATGTTGTCACATTTGAGAGTTTACCTCTGCTAATGTAAAGTACCCAGCTATTGCTATTCAGTTTGCAACAAATCAGCAAAATGAGGTTTTGTTAAACCCAAGACACCTCAGACAAAAGTAGGTACTTTTGTCTATGGGTAAAACATCAGGCTTAAAATAAAATAGCACGCAAACTGCCTTTAAGTAGGATTGCAAAGAGACCTGGCTCTGCACAGATACGTCAGATCAGCTTGAATGGTCAAAACAGTTCAACAAGACTGACTAAACAAACCACCTCAGTTAAAATAGTTCCTCATCAGCACACTCTGACATATTAAACTTGAAGAATCACTATGCTGTCTTGAGCCAAATAGTAGTTTGAAAGCACATACAAAGAATGATACTTCAACTAGCTTCCAAGACACAGCAGCAGGTTTCCAACTGCAGCTGCTTTACAGCATGTCTGTAAAATTCCTAGACAAAAGAAAACAGTCACATAAACTAGAGAGAGATAACTTAGGATGCAATATTTCATATTTAACACAGTAGTTAATGTCAAGAACTTCAATAAGCTTTGACACACTATCAAAGAAAACCTCTTCCAACAGAGTGAAGAAATGGAAACATAAACCAGAGTTAGTGCTTTGCCACAAACATCTCGAATTAAAGAGAGTATCAAGTTTGACTTGATCTGTGAGCAAAGAACACGACCATTTAGACAGACAACTGAAAACCAGTGGAATTAAATAGATGATCCAAAATCTCCTTTATTTTGTACTGTTCTACATCAGGAAATCCCATTTGCACTGGATTTGTTTTGGATTTTGCAGAAGGCTGCAAAAGCAATCCCAATTACAAGACATCTTCGTCCTTTTACTTTGATATTGACAGTTCCAGCATCCTTCTGCTGACTCCTGGATTCAAGAACTAGGTTACATCCTACCTGAGCATTCATAATCTATAGAAAAGGACTCCCTCTTCCCACCACGGCTCCTCTCTGCTAATACAGAGGAGTGGAAAAAGTACTAGACGGCTGAACAAAGGAAAACAGCCCAAGAGGAGGAGGAATAGGATTCTTCTTATTACTATTCCTAGAACTCCAGCAGAACTATTTGAACTGTTTTTTCCATGGTGGGAGGAAGGAATAAAAATCCTAACACGAGTGATGCAAGTGTATTAAGACTGTAACTCAGAGAAGAAAGCGCTCCCGTTGCAGGGGGGTAGTATAAACATTTGAGAAGAAACATCCCACAGTACGGTGGTAAAAAGGACATTCCCTACAAACATGTAATAGTAGGAAATCTCAAAGCCATGCAAAAGATAGCGATAAATCCTACTGCAAGATCCCTAAAGAAACTCTCCACCGACAGCCCAGCACTCTGTTTTCTGAAACAGAGCTGATTATATCAGCCAGACTCCCAAACCTGACTCCCAGCCACAAAAGATACAGCCACTCAAAAAGCACCACTTCACTGGATAGCACAACAGAGAAGACAGCCTGACTACTGTATCATCTCTCATACCCTTCACACCTTTGCAAATGGATTAGCAATAAAACCTGAAAATATAAAAACACAGCACACCCGCTGTCAGCTACACTGCTTGGAAGAGGTGTTGGGTTTTGGTATTTCCACGATGGGCATGTATGATGAAAGATCTATCCATTTGCTACATGCTTTACTTCTGTGTCACCAAGTTTTCAGACTTGGCTGTTCCTTGGAAAAAAGTGACATAATTTTCCACATCACACAAAATACCAAAGTTAGTTATAAAATTCAAAATCACGTAAGGTTCATGCCATGCCCTTAAGAATAACACTACAAAGGTGAGTTTATGGAAGTTCAAATAATAGATGGTGTCAATTATCAAGGTCATTCATAGCAATTCTAAATTCCTTTTGAACTACAAACTACATCCATGCTTTGCTGAAGTTAAATTTGGACAGGTTCAATTAATTTGTTTGAGGGACTGTGCATGAAAAGAAAGCGCACACATTCAGCTACAGGACATGGGGTTTATTTCTTACAGGGAGCTTTCTGCAGTAACATCAGCAAGAGTTCACTGTCACCATTTTCATTTACCCTTGTTTCAATGAATAACCTATACCTCTGTTAAAAATGCAGAGTTATACCAGTGTGCTATGCTTTGCACAATAAATTGTTGCTTCATGAAATTTTAAGCTTTTGCACAGCTATCAGCTAACACTGCTTTAGTGACTTATTACGCTGGAGCATGATGACAGATCCTTTGAAGCAGGGAACTCACACCATACTACTAAAGCAACACCTGAACGATTTTAATTACAATCCATAATAACAACTATTTTTTTGTTTGTAGCACTCTGAAACAGGCTTCCTTAAAAAAAAAAATCCATGAGTACTACAGTGCAATGTTATTTTTGCTGAAACACGCATACTTCTAATGATTTCCAGTAATTTGCAGAGGAAATCGGTAATTTTTTGCAGCTACTATAAACAGAACAGTGCTGCACTTTGTCTCAAATCTTCAAGGCAATACTCAAGGTAAAGCATTAAAGCATTCATAAAAAATTCTGTATACTGAAAAAAGGCAGAATTATGAACTCTGAAGTATTCGACTGATTTATTAAAGCTGCCACCTTCGAAATGCAGTAGTTATTTTGCTATTTTGATTTGTATTCTGGCCCAGTAAGAATAGGAAAACAAGTGTTCTTTTGTTCCTGGAGTCGAAATAAAAAGTCAAAAGGCAATAGATGTTAAAAAATAAAAAAATTATAAAAAGAAAACTTTGTTTAAAAACATTCCCCACTTAATTGAAAGGGTTTTGTAATGCATTAACTGCAGTACAACAAAAAATTAAGTAGGAGGAAAGTTATCATTAGCAATAACAACAAAAACATTCTAACTATATTACTCTGATCTTTTCCACCTAAGAGTTGTTTAAATAGTAAAAGAAAAGTAAAGTTGCTTTGGAAGAGTGAATCACCTTGTTATTTCCCATTCTGACTTCCCTCTGACCTCACACACTATTCCACTGGTAAACTATGTTAAGTTATATTAAGAGTTGCAACTTCAGTTACGGACAGCAGCAATAAGTTTTAATTCCTTCCTCCCTCCAGTTACCTTTATCCAAACCAATATTATTAACATTATCAATAGCTACAACTATTCTACTGTGAACCTCACTGCAGATACTTAATCTAAAGAACAAACCTCTGAACCACTCTGAAGCCAACTTGGATACAATAAACTTGTGTAATTCAAATATGCTCTTCAACATTAGGAGCGACAACCACTTATTAGTTTCGGCTTAACTTAAGCCAACAATGGTAAGGTATGTCAGTGCAATCTGCTGTTTGGGGTTTTTTAAGTGTTGATATTTAAAAAAACCTATAAAACCTTCAGCCTAAAACACATATGAAATTCTACAATAAGCAAATAGTTGGCATCTATCATACAACTCCCACAACATCTCAGCTTGGGAAAAAAAAGTTACATCATCAAACTGAGTATACTAATAGTTATTTCCTCATTGAAGGAACCTGTGACACTTAATGTGTTACTTCCAAATACACTTATGTTGTGGTTTCCCAGTGACAACAGTCTGATGCTTGATAGATGTTTATGGAAAACTAAAAAATTATGCCCCTAAACTCTCAGGCTGTGTGCTCTAACATTCAGAAATTCATAATAACTACTAGTTTTCAGATACATCCAAAGAATTTTTATAAAGAGGAAAAGCATCAGTAGAGAGCCTTTTTGAGATTTAAAAGAACAATGAATGCATATAAAAAGCTGTAATGCATACCTTTTTCTTCAAATTTGAAAGTGTGTAGTACAGTAATATAAAAGAAATCTGTTATAAACTCTCAATTTGAGAGAAACCTAGCTATATTTTTCTGTCTTACTAATGAAACCACAGGGACTGGAGGAATGTATCTATAAACATGGCAATGCAACTCATATGGACAGCAGTCCACAAGAAAATTAAAACCTCTACTTATAGTGTTTGTAATGGGAAATCCATAACAATTTTAAGACCCGTAAGATGATTGTTTCACCCATCCCTATTTTCTTCTACTTTCAAAAAGCAACTGGTATCACATAGTCTTTCCCTTTTCCAAAACAGTAACAGCAGATATGGGCATTTTGGACATGCCCATCATCAAGTACTCAGACTAACCCATCAGACCCGTTTGAGAACTAACACTGTTGCAGCCAACTCGGGGAGAAGCCCCTCAATCTGCAACGAATGTAAGCTAACCACAAACACTACCCATGGAAAACCAAACTTGCAGAACCTAGCTGGGGAGAGCAAAGAAATCAGAACTCAGGACTAAGCTGCAGCACATGCTCTCAAAAGAGTATTTTGGACCTCAAACTTTGAGAGTTTAGAGTTGTCACAGCTACAAATCATAAAGCCAAAAAATATTTTTGGAAGAAATAGTGTCTGTTGGGTTTAAGACATGTGAGTAACTTTGTGAAGTGACACCAGGAGCAAAGAAGGAAATCTTAGCATGCCATCTTTACCTTTCATATCCTACAGAGGAAAACCAAAACAAAAGCAGTAACCTGGCTATTACGGTAACTGGTGAGGCCACCTGAACTTATGACCATACCTCAACACACATCCTACTAGAAATTGTGGACCCACCTCACTCCCAGACAGAGCTTAAAAGGTTTTGTTGGTTTTTGTTTGCTTGCGGTGGTTTTTGCTTGTTTGTGGTTTTGTGTGTGTGTGTTCTGGCTTGTTTTGGGTTTGTGGGGTTTTGTGGTTGTTTGGTTTTTTGTCTTTTTGTTGTTGTTGTTTTTGGTTTTTTGTTTGTTTTTGGTTGGTTGGTTGGTTTGGGGCTTTTTTTTGGTCTTTTTTGGTTGATTTTGTATGTTTGTTTTTCCCTTCAGCAGCATAGCATCGCTGCTGAGGTTAAAGCTGCTTGCACCAATTTTACAGTCTAGGATTTATGGGTTTTTTTAAATACACCATATATGTTCTACAATATAACTGTAAATAAATATGTCCTCTGTGGTAATACCTGATTGCATGAACAGAACTATTAATTAGACAGCGCCTACTTTCCTCTCCAAGTAAAACCAACAGTTGGTGGAGATGCTTAACTATCTACTAAATGAACTTACATTCAAAACATTACAATATAGACTTAAAGTGAACATTAGACCTGATACCTCTTTTCCACATGCTGCTCTTGCTAATCAAGCACCCCAACGCCACATGGACTGAGCTTCCTGGTGGAAAGAAGCCAAGCAGGATAAGGATTATCTAGGTGATAGAAAAAGGATGCAATGTTTTTTCAGAGAAGGTTGCAGAAGGTCATCCTTGTATTTACAGATACCACACAATGTCTTGTGTACTCAACTTCAGAGCTTTCCCTTGTCAGCTTTGAAAGGGGAAAAAACTCACCCAGCTTCATTAATTGCCAAGGTTCTTGTCTAAGGGGAATTAGAAAGGGAAAGCAAGCAGTGACATTTGCTTATCCTATCTGTCAGGAACAGGATTTTGAATAGACAACTACCACAAAACCACCAGCAAAATACCTTTTCCTTCAATTCATACAGTAATAAAATCACCTGCAGTTTGAGTTAGCAATAACGACTTGCATCATCTTCAAATGCAGTTATCAAAAGAATACTTCCAGCTAGCTAGCTGTCATGAACAGCTTCCTATTTAAGATTAGGGCAGAGATATATCAAGATAAAGCAACTATATAGTTTAAATATTTTCACGTCAGTTTTGTTCCAATGAGTTACGCAGTTTTGCACAGATTTCTGAAAACAGGACAACTACTTAAAACTTTCACAAAGCAGCCTTTAAAAAAGCATCAAAACAAATTACTCCAAAAAGTTACAAACATGTCTTACTTTAACGTCTTTCATTTGCTGTTCCACAAAACCTGAAACTAGTTAAATAAAACTGACTTTACAAGCTGCGAAAAGACTTAGTACATAGGACACATTTTAGTTATTTTTGTCTGTATTCATGTAATTTCCTCCAGTCTCAAGGTTTCTTTGCAGTTTTTTGAATTGCTTTGTGCCCAAGGAACTACAGGAAATACTATGGAAACCTCCCTGCCTCTCTCACTTTGCAAACTGCTCTGTTAACATTTATTCCTGGCTACAGAGTACCAATGCCAAGCAACACGGTATCACAATACTATTTCTTTATAATTCATAAATTCTTTAATTGTCAAGGGACATGAGGGTGCACTGTAACTGAACTGCAATGAGGCATTTTTTGCAAAAAGGCAAACACAAAAACTAGATGTAATTGTCTTTAATACAGTCAGCACTGGCACTTATAAAAAGCAACAGCCTATCTTTAACAAACACTTTAAATTTCCATAGCAAGCACAGGAAGAGAGCTCTGAGTTTTCTTAATCATCAAGTATAAACATAACAGCAAAGTGCAAGACAGCCTCACTTTCAGAAACATAGGGACTCAAAATGGTCCTTTTCTTTGAACACTAAACCCCCTGTAAGAAGATTCTCTGATATGCACATACATAAGCAGTTCCTAAAATGAAGTATGCAGGTCCACCTTTTAATACTGTTAAGAATTACAGGTTAACACCTCCGTGCAGCTAACTATTTGGAATAGCCTTCATGCTTCCTATTTGTGGGTCTGCCTGCCATCTGGCTGTTACCTGTGCCGAGCCAATGCCTCCAGCAAATAAAGACAAGAGGTAAGACAAGAAAAAATTTAATTGACAAATAAGTCAAGAAATCGCACCTTATACCTTATGAATCTTCTTAAATGCTTATGCAGTGAATCACTACAATATGCTCAAAGTAGACAGAAAAAGGAAGCTTGCATACTGAACTACATCACACATGGAAAACTAATTTGGGCAGCCCTTAAGGAGTTCTTCATTGCCACATCAGCTAATGTACTCCTCACCAAACCATCTGTCTTCACTCTCTGCCTTATTCCAAGAGAAGAAGCATCATCCATTTTCCTCCTATCCTTCCCCTTGAAAGCTTTCTCAGAAAGCTTTTAGAGGCATAAAAACAGGACTGCTATATAGGCACCTCGTTATATGACCTACGCCGTGATCAAATTATATTATACGGTACCTTTTCTATGACCATCCTTACTCTTTAGCGATTGACTGCATTTATTTGGGGCATCTGGAAACACACTGAACAAGGTTGCAAGAGTACTACTGAATCATTTTGTACTAGTGAACAGGGTGGCAACCAGCAGGTGTACATAACCAGACAGCTAGCTCAACGACTCTACCTCGCAGAAGACTGCTTAAAAGACCCTGCACCTACAGACCTTTTGGAGGAAGATATTTGATTTATTGCAACCCAGAAAAGAGTCTACAACAGCTCTGAGATGATGGTAAAATTCCACCTTCAGGATATAAAGCATCATAGCTACACCCCTTCCCTCCCTCTGAGGACAGTCACACCGCCTGACTCGCAGCGCTACATCTCATTCATTCAGAGCTGCAATTAGTACTGCAGTCATCTATGCCATCTGCTACACACAGACCATCCATAGACACAGGCAGCAGGCATGCTGCTCCCCTGGCAGAACTCCAAAACAACTGTGGCTACATGTTTGCACATCTTGTTTGTCAATATTGCTTTGGCAAACTGACTGGCTAGAAGGATGCTAGCTGGAGCAAAGTTGCTCATTTCGGCTGGATGCCTACAGAGCAGTCAGCCACCTTCTGCAATTCAAGCACTCTGTGCGTACCTGGATGACCTGTGATGGGAATACAAACTTTTCTAGACCTTTCATAAAATTAGCTTGTTTCTAAACGTGACAGCAGTCCTAGATCCATGAGGACAATATTCACGGGTTTTTTTCCAGATATTTCTATTTCACTTGAGACAGTGGTTTACCTGAAGGGATGTACAAACTTGAAATAAAATGTTCCCAGGTATTCTCATGCACTTTTGTTGGGCAATCTCAACCTGACAAACTAATTCAGCAATCAAGTGACTACAATTTGCATCTGAAAGTAAACAGCAGGGGTCTAAGGGAGGGGGCAAACAACTCTAAGCACAGGCAGACAAGGAGGGGTGCTCATTCTGCTGAAGTGTAAGGCAAGAATTTCTCCAAAATTACTGGGATGGGACAAGGAAACATTGAGCTTGATATTCTCCTGCTGACATGCAGGAAGGCAAAAATGCCAGTTGCAAGTAAAAGTTTTTCTGCAGATCTATTCAGCGAATGCTATGTTTTCCCACGACTATTGTCATATTTTGATTTTGTTCTGCAATTTTCCGTAAAACAGAAATTTTACCCAAAGACGTTGGGGACAGATATCTATTTACTCATTCTTAATGCATTTCATGCCAAGGTATGGATGCCAAGCTGTGTTTTTCTCTGTCTACCCATGCTTACATAAACGTGACATGAAAGAAGCTTGTATCGAGTCAGTAAAAAGCATCTAATGTTATTTTTCATAAGAACAGTTTTCCAAGTAGCTCATTTACATAAAAGCAGGAGCTAGGCACAGTTCTTGAACAGTATCAAGAATCATTTATGCACAAACATTTAATGCACAAGTCAAACTTTTCTGATCTATGAGAATTCAGTTTCCATTCAAGGACACACAGAAACAAGTGGACATATTCCTCACTGGATCACCCCATACCCTTGACAGCTCAGTTGTTTTATACTTCACTGATGCAGAATCCTAATGATTGCTTAGCATCATGCTGGTGCCTTTCCCCTTTCATGAAAGCTAGCAACCTGTAAACTCTCAATTGACATTTAACTTTCACATCAAATGGTGAAAAATTTACCATGTTGAAACTCAGTGGTCCTAATGATGTTTTGTCAGGAGCCAAGCAGCAGGACGGGGACTGGCAGTCCCAGATGCTCATAGGAAAACCAACATAAACCAGTATCTTACACACTCTATTTTACAGTCTTCTCCACCCTCAAGTACTTATGCCTAGAAGTTAATAATAAGGTTAATGACATCTTTATGAGATAGTTCTTGACTTTGATTATGTTTATTTACAGCTTGAGGAAAATCCTGATAGAAATGCATCCTCCAGTGCAACTGGCTAGGCTAGTAGGGAAGACACTAGAAAAAAATCCTCTTTCTTCCCTTTTTAATGCACAGCAAGGCTGAGTAAAACAATTTACTCTTGCTGATGCCATCCAGTTAAAGTGCAAATTGCAAAGATGTTTCCACAACTTTTGTGTCATTCCCCTGAGAACTAAAGCACTAAAGATGCTGTTGTAACAAGAGGTAAAGATTTAAATGCACTGTCCCTCATAGTTTAAAGCACGCAAAGAACAGTTCTGTGAGGCCTCAACTTTTGTCTCTGGGGTAATTTGTGTTTGAGCTCACCCAGCAACTTAAATTTGGTCTTAAGCTTTTTTTTGCCATAAGCATAAGATTAATGATTATGTATGACATTGCTTATGAAACACCCTCAAATGCTACAGCAATCTATGCAAATAGTCCTCAAAACAGGTATCAGGAATGAAAACTGGTTAAAACGTGTATACAAGCACATGTCTCAGCAGAAATTCGCAAGCACATGTACCCTTTTAGAAGGGGAAAAGAAGCAAAGGATTTTTGACTGCAGAAATATTAATCAGTGGCACATTCATATGTTTTTTACAGAACAAGAATGAACAAACTGATGTTAAGATTTCTGGAAACAGTATAGTAACTGCACCAGCACATTTTGAATTTAACAGATTTGCTGAAATCCAAAAGAAAAGCTTGACTGAAAAATGAAAAGGCTATTAAAGTAACGTTAACCTCACCAGTCTCTATTGGATCCACTATCCATAGCCCATTTAAGGATTATTCAGCTAACTGACCCTTGACAGTGTTTTGTGCAACCCTTCTTAATCAATTCACTATTTTAATGGATGATTATACTGACACTAATAATACTTTATAAATAGAGCATGGAAACAAAGACAGACCTATGGGGTAAACAAAGTCAGGGAGCAGTACTAAATCAAATGCAAGGCTCCGAAAGAAACATTCAGCTTCCCTGTCAGCAATCATCGACTACATTGTAGAGCAGCTGGCAAGATCTCCTATTGCTTCTCATCACTTCTTTCTCTAGCCTTTTCCTTTATAAAATTATTTCCTCTTTATATCACCAGACACACAATAACTGGGCTAAAAAATTAAGCTTGCTGTCTAAAGCAATCCTCCCACCTCTTCTCTCCATCTGGAGTTCAAGCATATACAGGACTATTGCAACATTTCTGGAGGATTTCCTCATTATTTCTTCAGAGAATAAGCTTCTTTTTAACTCTTATGAGCAAATTGTCAATACCCATGAATTGGGAATACTTCATTAAAATGAACACCTAGCATTTATATAGCTCTATCACTATATATGCTATTGTACAGTACATTTCTCATGCCAATAAAAATAAATTTGTTAAGGGCCTAGCTTGTGACAGAAATGCTACAAGTTGTTACCAAAAGGGAAAAGGGAATAGAGAGAAGTCTAAGCATGCTAGATACTGCACAGGAATGCCTTATTCTTAGAACTGTTCTAATTCTCTAAGCTTCAGAGTGTCATATTTTGTGTTCAGGGAAAGAGTTGTGTAATACTTTATAGTGATTTATGTGGAAAAAATGTTATGGTACAAACTATTCAGCTTCATTTTACTTTCTATACATTGCATAGTTTACAAGAAAAAGAGAACTCAGATGTGAGAAGAAAGTCCAGCATGTATTTAAACCGAACATTTCTCTTTTCCATAACTACCTGGAACTGTGTTCTTAAAATTTCAGACCCATGGAAATTCTTTGCAGGGCTTTAATAAGAGAAAGACTATATAAGCCTAGCCACGCTTTTCCAGTTTTGGGAAAGATAATGATCCAAGGTACTTTAATTCAGTTATGCCTCCCAAAGATAGGATTTGCTGAAGGTTAGAGAACAGCCCAAGAATCCTTCAGAATTACCAAATTCTAGCACAATAACCAATTTTTTACTGATCCATGAACTGCAGATGCACAAACATGATTTCTGCTACAAAAAATTATATATGTGAGATAACTACATTAAATATGTTTTTAATATCTACTGCAACACTCAAAGTTGATTGAAGCAGGGGGTTTGTACTTTACTATTAGTCTTTGAATGATTACTTCATTTCAACAACCTAAATGTAAGAGCAAGAAAAGTATTTTAACCTTCCAAGTTGCTGCTAAACAACTGTGAACAGTTTTAAGCATTACAGTATTCCAAAATAGCCCAAACTGCTGTGGTCTCTGAAAGATACTAGCCTTCATACTCATTAAAAGCGCAGTCTGAATAGAAACTGATGGAAAGAAAAAGGAAGGGATCTTTCACTTTGTTTTTTTAATAGCACACAAAAAGGCTTTTATCCCCGAACCCCATGAGCTAATTAAGAACCACACAGCATAGCACAAGCACAATCCTTAAGACTGAAAATCAGTAACTTTTCAATGTTCACCTACAGCATTAGCTAACACTAGGTCATTAATTACTTTGTACTTCCCCAGAGACATTTCAGTCCAGGATAATTAAAATGTGTCTATCTACTTCTAGCTTAGAGGGAATGCAGTCCCTCAAGTTAGAGGCAGTCTTAAGCAGGCAAACCAAAGACTAAGATCAAAACTTAGTCACACTAGGTTAATACTCCAAGCAGAAAAAATTACTTTATCTGAAAGCAATAAAAACTTTCCTTTGATTTTCAAAGGATAATGCGATGCGCTCATAACACTGGATTCTTCAGTACCATGATAGGTTGAAATTTTTATGGAGAAAGAGTTCCACCTCTGAAATAATCTAGAATTAAAATATCAACACTTATTGAAGCTTGCAATTGAACGGCAGAGAGCACAGCCTGAGGTATCACAGACATCACCAAGATCCAGCAATGGAAATGCATAGCATTTCCCAGTTTAACAGGTCTGTAGCAGAGGCTGCAAGTACCTTCCTGCAAGGCATTCACTGAGACATCTGAAGTCATTAGTCTATTTTAAAACTTGAATAGACTTGACAAAAGATTATCCCGCATACCACAAAGTAAGACAGACTTCAGAACCAATGTCAGATTACAAGCCCCTAAAAATGGTTCCTAAATAATACACAAAGAATGTGTTCTCATTTAAAAGATGCATATGAAGGCCACATTGCCCCATTTTGAAAGCTTTCTTCAAGATTCCAATTTAACTAGTGACCTTCAAACTGTACTACAGTTAGTTCCTACTTTATAGTCAGGATTAATGGAATAATGTACCAACAGGATGATTCATGTGCAGTTAAACAAGTAGCTGTATCTTCCATGCATTTGTTTTGTTATTTGGGGGGTGTCTTTCACACACACCTCCCCCCTCTCCCCCCTTTAATTTTAAGCTTCTTTCCTTCACCAGCTCTAGAGCCTGGGTTGGAAAAGGTATCAGTAGGCCATGAAAAAAATAGTAATTCTTCACTGATGTGTCCCCAGAGCAGAAAGTATCGGCTGCAACTTGAGGTGACACCTTTGGTTTTGGCACAATGTAACCATCTTTCAGCCACTGTTTGAAGTTACAGAAAAACAATGTGCAAGCCAAAATTTAGCTGTAAATTAAAACTCCTTTAATAAAAAAAAAATACAAATAATGCCATCAGCTGGCTACTCTTTTGTAGCCATCTTCTTACACCCGCAAATATAAAATGCACAACAGACGTTGCAGAAAAAGGACTAACTCCATCCCCTCCTACCCCAACTGAAAAAAAACTTGCATACTGTCACTGTACATACTTGTATACATACTTGTATACTTCCATACTGTAAGCACATACTTACATACTGATTACACTCATATCTTTTTAAAATGTTTGGTTGTGTTGGCATGTATATCAATGTAACAAATCAAACTTGCACATCAAAACAGATCTGAAAACCTCGGTATGGTTCTGGCTCCAGTTATAGTATGAGGCAGAAAAACTGGAGAAGTTTTCTTTGCTAGCAGAATGTATTTGCAAACACTTCTTAAAATCTTTGAATCTAGGACTTAAGGAAGATTAATTCTAAAGGAAACAAGTAATTTGCAAAAGACAGAGGAAGGTTCACAGGCTCTAAGTCTCTAGTATAGAAACATAGAATAGTTTGGGTTGGAAGGGACCTTCAAAGGTCATCTAGCACAACTCCTTAGCAGGTGCCATTCATCCATTATATTTCCTGCAGCAATATCCTTTCAGGACAAAAAAAGTAAACCCACCGGGCACATTCACCAAAAAGACAGTAAAGCACACCCACGGCTTCTGAAATGACACAGATGCCCTCTGACTGGGGAGAACGAACCATTTTGCTCAGTATTTGAAATAACCCACCAGTGCCAACATGAAAATCTCTCCTGACCTGACAAACATGCTGCAGTATCGTGTGTCTCTGTTTCACTTTCAGGAGCTCAGGACAGGGAGTTACATTTCAAAGCTCATCCTTGACAGGGTGCAAATCTCAAACCCAATCACTGGATTCTTCTCAGAGTAGGTAGAACTTGATTAAATTAAACTGTTTCTAAGTCATTCAAATAATAATACGTGTTTTAACTACATCAGAGAGTTTGTGGTAACAAGAAGCCACTTTGAAAGCAAAAGGCTGTAAATGTTCATGTATGTGTGCCGCTCTGGTTTAGCATCTTACACACTTTGAGAAATATTTGGTTTATTTTATGATGTTTAGATCCCACCAAAACTAGAAAGATAAAAACAATTGTCACAGAGGCGGTAGACAGAAAAGTTGTTGCATCCCATGTTAAGGAAGTTGAAGAGAAGGTATAAGGCACAATCTGCTACTGCAAAAGATCCATTCACTCCAAGATTTTGCAAAGACAAAATGGATAAATTCCTTTTCTTTCTGTTATATCATTTTACATGTCATGGTTCCCCAGTTCCAAACTCTGATCCCTTAAACTAAGGGCTAAACCACAAGTAAATGCCGACATTTTCAACTCCCATTCTTTGAACCACACATAGCACAGAAGAACAAGGTATTAGTCTGAAGTCATTAATTCCAAATTAATCATCCAAATGGGGAAAAAGCATCAAGCAGATACTAAACACATATCTAGTTACTTCTTTTTAATTCCAAAAGTACCAGAAGTATTTGAAAACTGTTATCTTTCCCAAGAAGAGGGCCCCAACAATGAAGCAGGGGATTTATTCATTTCCACATTTTGTTTTCAACACTGTTCCCCAATCTAAAAGGTTAGGTACAGGTTTCTGTTCACTTTCACAGGTAGGAACAGCAGGAGCAGTTTAATCATGGTCAGTACTGCCCTGGTAAGCTCATCCTAGGCACCTAGGACCCTACTACTCACAAAACTGGCAGCTGTCAGTTCCACAGTGCTTTCATGCTTTGGAAAGCCAAAGAGCAGCAGCAGGATAAAAAGAAGGTCACCATCCATAGACATTAGATGGCATCATCATAACCTTCTACAGTTGGGGGTTTCATTTCCAAGAAAAAGTAAAAATTATAACTGCATTTAATGTCATTGTAAATGACATTAAAATGTTAACACAGAGAAGCTGCCAAACATACCACCTCTTGGCAACAGTAGTAGGAAATCTGCAAACTAGGGATACCAGGGTTTGGGTTTTTCTAAGCATTCAAATTAGATTACTGATTAGAATCACCTGAGTATAATACCCTATTATAGTTTCTGTAAGAAAATTTACAGTTCTTTCAACCATCTGCACAATCACCACTGGAATATGGTCCACATCCATGGCATTTAGTGTATATATACACTATATATATAGTGTGTATATGGCATAGGCATTAGTATTTTCAAGTAAATATCAATTTTTATTTTTTTTTCAGAATACAGGACATCTAATATTCTCACAATGCATTTAAACCCTGTAAATTTTACAAATAACTAAAACACAGGAAAATACACAGACCTGATATCCAGTGGCACCGCAGAATTAAAAGGCAGACACAAGCAGAAGGACAGGAAGATGACAGAAAAATACAGCCAAAACAAGGCTAATGGAAGCATTGCAGCAAACATGCCAAACTAATCCTCTTCATTGTTTGATATCTTATTATTAGAGAGCAAAGAATTCTTATAAGAAGGGCCTATAAAAGCAACTGTAACTTGTTACAAGCAAATAAGCTAACGGTTTTATTAGCAATGTATGCTAAAAGGTTTATCTGTTAGGCAAGAGCTGCTTTTTTATGCAGTGTTTTAAAAACATGATTGAATCACTTGTTCCACTACTTAGCCACATGCTATGCATAGTACTCTGACACAGCAATTATTTCTATGATATTACACCAGTTTTCTTATCCCTGATCCTCCTCTGTGCTTGAAGGCTGCAAAAAAGAAGCCAATGCAAAGTCTTATTTTCAGTAAGTTAAGATGGAAAAGACAAGCTGAAGGTAAAAATAAGGAAAAGCTACCTACAGTGGGGAGGAGGCTAAAACTTTCTAAATCCCAGGTTTAGTTCCTTCAAAGGCAGCTAGTGATTCCTGAGAACAAGCCAAAAACCCATGCACACTAAATTTCTGCTTTCATACTGGACTGGATGGGAAGGACATGGTTACATTTGAATGTAAAGCCGGCACAGCAGAAACAAATACTAGAAGGAACTGCTTTTTCAATAAGGAAGTACTCATAAGATTCCCTTGAAAATAAAACTGAAAATTAAAGGCACTTGCAAATTGCTCAAAGAGGGAATTGACTGAACTGGTCAAATGAGTGTGGTGCAACATTAGAAATACAGTATGTTTTTATTCTGCAACTTGAGCTTCTGGTGCTTTGGTGGTAAGGGGGTTGCCACTTTTGTTTTTGACACTATACAAGGCCTGGCGTAAGTTATATAAGGTTGTTGTATTAGGTTATCTAACATGCACACAAAGCAATGTTCAAAGAAACTTCAGCTTTCACCAGAGAGGAAGTTGATTCCTCCGTATTCTTCCCTGGACTCCCTGGAACACCAACATCCACTGAAGGTGCTCAAACCATCCAACTTTCTTCCCCCAGGTTGTTCTTCCCTTCAGATAAAGCACAGTAAGCCTTGAGAAAACTGATGCTCAGAAAAGCTGACTAGTTTAGGAATTAGCATAATTATTTATTAGCAATTTATTAGGAATTAACAGTACTTGTTTGCCCTGAAGGAAAGAGACTCTCTATAATTTCATGCCTGTTTCCATGAAAAAAGTTTCACAAAACTAATACTTTTTTCCTTTCAAGCTTACTTCACAGCCAGCTTCAAACTTTATTATCAGAGCAAAACTTACAGCACCTAAAAGTTAATGGAGGCACATTAAATATTAAAACATTCACTAGCTGAAATAAGGCTGGCTATTTTGTGAAGAAGGTGAACTAAAAACAATTTTCTTCCAATGAGTTTACTACTGAACCATTTGAGAACATAAGCTTGCAAATTACTTCCATGTTGCTAATCCTGAGCATGTATTTTAACTATTCTATGAATGGTATAAAGCGTATCTCCCCACTGGAACTGGAATAAAAAGAGAGGAGGAAAAAAAACCCCACAGCTCACACAGTAGCCATTGTTTGAATATTAGAAGGGGAAGCCAGCACTGGCATAACTCTTGATCTGCTGAATTACCAGTTTATCTTGATGAAATTTAACTAAACTATCAGACTGCTTTGAAGGTGTATGCTAAGAAAGTATTAAAAAAAAAAATAAATAATTATCAGCAGCAGCTTCCAGAAAATAGCTTCCAGAAGACTAAATACAGACTGTAGACACAGCTTGAGATGGAAATTTAAAAGCACCTATGCCTTGCAAGGCCAAAAAAGAAAAAATATTTAATAAGGAAACTTAAGTCTTACTAAAGAAACATATGTACCTTTTTTTTTTATATATATATCTACATAAAACAGCATGTTTTATAAAGACAAGGATTGTTTCTGCAGCTACTGATTCCACATCTTGATAGAAGCCTAATACAAATATTATCAGTTAAGCTTTCGCCAAGGTGAAGATGCTGGAAAGAAGGAAGCACATCCATCTAATCAAGAAAAATAAGATTAATATTCAACATAAGTCATCCCAGAACAGTATTGTCTGAACCACTATTCTCAAACACATCAGCAGATGATTAACTTCTTTTAAAAGAAGCATTTATTTGTAGAAGACTATTATACTCAGTAAGAACAATAAAATAGTTAAGTGACCAGAGTTTAAGTTACAGTGCAATATCAAGAACCTACACATATGCTCCAAAACAGGAACAACCAAATCTTCAGTGACTCATAGTCATTAGTATCAGATTTTGTAGTTCGGTACAGACATTAATGAGACAGCAAATCCTTACAAAAATTGCCAGCTAAAAAGACTTCATAAAAGGATCTGCAGCATTTTCAGCCTTAATTACTAGGTTTACAATAATTACAATATAAAAAACACAAGTAGCACTGCTACTTAAGAGCATTTAATTCTACTGTATCTTAATGCTTTAAACCTCATCTTTTCAAGGGGCAGATTCAAGTGCAGCACACTCCAAGATGATGAGGTTTAGGAATGAGTCAGTTCAGGAGGAAGGGAGGAAAATCATGGCTCAAAACCACCAGAGAAGAGAGAGTCAAAGCAGGGTTGTTGGGTTTGTAACCACAAATATTTTGCTTTTCATTCTCTCCCACCTCACCTCAATTGAGTAATCAGACACACTGGTCAACTCAAATTAGGAAACAAGAAACAGCTCCCCCCTTCCTACCCTAACAACAGGTCTACTCAAGGTATAAAGAAGTTGTTAATTCTCATCCAGCACAAATGGGCAAAGACAACCCTCATGGTAAGGACAGTCACCTTAAAGTCTGAATGGGTACTTGGGAGAGACAGAAGTAGATAAACATCCATGCAACTCTTGTGCCTTACTTGCAGCTTCAGTTGAGTGCCTACAAGGTTTATCAACAGCAGCAACAAACCTCAACCCAACACTATACCATTCTCTAGTGCTGCAGTAGAAAATAAATCCTTTCCCCATAGCTTCAGATAAAGAAAAGAAGAAGACTGTTTCTGGTTCCTACAGGAATGCCAAAAGTGATACCAGACAGAAGCTACTCTATTACAGTTCAACTTGTCGTTTTTTACTGGTGGTATAACATAAGCCTGTAGTCCTCTGGTGCTTGTACTAGAATAATTCTTCTGATAAGCAGGCTGGTCTACACAAGTCAGAACAGCGTATGTAACAAAGAAATCATTATTCTGGTTAACTAAAGTGTTAGAAGGATCAAGGGTAAGCCACAATCATTATTTAGCATCATTACTCTTATTAACTGACTTGATTTTTGACAGAAATTTGAGGTTGCCTTTTCTGTTAAAACAATATTGAGGTATCAATATTTCACCAAGAAAAAAAAAAAAATAAAAAAGTCACTGTTAGAAAGGGTTGCAGGCATCACTTTGTTAGTGATGCAAATACCATCTATCAAACTTACATTTTAATCTTTTATCTGGTATACATGAAGATCCATGCCTTCTTAAGTAGGTAAAAATCAGAATCTATCTTCCTTTTTCTTTCCCATTATCCACTTATTGTCAACATAATTTGCAAGTCACATCACCTTAACTAGTTATTGGATTAGAGGAAACAAGGAAAAGAAATCCTTCAACAGAAACAGTTTATGGTGTCTTCTATAGAAGCCTTCAGCACTTCAGTTTTCCTAACACAGATTAAAAAGAGATTAAGAGCCATAAACTGTAGGCAGCTAGTTGATGTTCTTTCAATAATGTCAAGATGACGAAAGACCTTTATATAGTCAACCTATACAGGTCTACCAAGGATTATTTTTCTCTTCCTCTGCCCTTCAAGAAGCCAGATCAAAGAGAATAACTCAGATTTAAATTCCAGCATTAACAACAGTAATCCTATTTTGCTATATTAACCAGCCTTTTGAGAAAACTTAAACTTGAGAATTAGAGAACAAGTCACAATCCCCATTAAAGACCTTTTGATATTGCCCCTTTCCAAGTTACATATGAGAATTCCTTCATCAAAATACAAAAAACACCATCAGAATAGACACCCATTTGATATAGTTTCATGTCCCAAGCACACAAAAAACCCCAACATCCTAACAAAAATTCCACACTGACACAAAAAACTGGTGCTCATGCATGGAATATTACTTGCAAGATGTGTCAAGAGTCCCAGCTAACATCCAGAGACTGACTCAATGCTTAATGAAATTAGTGACTACAGGGTATGATTTTTCCGTAAGAGAAAAATTGATAGAAGTTATTTTAAATACTTCATTACAAAACAAACCAACCAACCCAACAACCAAAAAACAAAACCAAATCCCAAACAAGACAAAACCAACCGACTTACCCTTGTCAAAACTGAAGTCTGGCTTCTTCTAGTTCTTGATGCAGAAATGTGTACCTCACATATATTTAAATTTTTGGGGGGGACCTTACAACCAGGAGCAGTAAAGCAAAACATCTTTGCTTGTGAGGTGAACTGCTTCACATCTATACCATCCTTACTTTGAATTAGCAAAGTAAGTTTAATTTGTCTTCAGAGATCAGACAGAACCACCTGACCCTGCAGACACTTTGTATTTTAAACACACACAAGTAGAACAGCGCTACTTCAAAGCACTACCCTTTTAACCAGAAAAAGATGATATAACACAACATATCTTTGCTGTATTGATCATACATCATATGTATTTGCCTAGTGGTAAATACAACTCAGGGAACATAGAAACAACCTATTTTATAAGGAGGCATTGTACTCTAGGTGATGCACCTGATATTTTAGTTTCTTCTCCTCACCTCCCTCAGGAAAGCACAGTTACTACAGATACCTACTGTTTGACTGCAGACACATTGTAGTGGCGAACCAAGTTAATATGGAACAAAACAACAGCAACACACATGAGTCAGCTAGGTTTGCCTACCAGGACGCTACTGTTAACCTGCTTATCCAAGATGAGAAATCTGTTTGCTTCTAAATAAACAGAGAATGTTTCCCTGTAGGAGGAGAAGGGGAATCCCCATTCCCTCCCTCACTCCAGCTTTTCCTACAGTATCCTTTCAAGTCTCATCATTTTAATACTGGCTCTCTTCAATGCCATTTTTCCCTTTCTTTTTTTGCCAAGAACTTGTTCTCATTTAGCAGACAGAATAGAGGCTGGGAAAATATTCCTTTCCACATACCTGCAACAGAATACGATTACCACACTTATGAGAGCTTTGGACCTGTCAAAACTGTTTAAGAGCTACAAAATGCAGTCAAATCTAACATTGAGTAATCTAAAACCCAGATAGGACAATTTCAATTTCAGAAGAAAGAAGATTCCAACCATTCCTGCCACCCTTCTCAGACTTCAGTCTAAGAAAAGAGGAAAAAAAAAAAATTATTTCACCAGAGATGAAAGATTTCAGTTTTCCACAACATGGCAGGGAGGCATCATTAAGCAGTCACCTATGCATAAGATGCATTTTCTATTTTCTGTTAGAAAATAGAGAAATGAAAAGACAATTATTCTATTATGTTACCGAACACAAGTATAAGGCTCTGTGGTTAAGAGCTGAAGTAATTTCAAAATACCTTTGCCAGAAGATTTCAAGCATTTCCTTTCAGGAGCTGTTGTACAAACTAGGCACACCTTATAAACCCCATCACCATCCTGGCCCTAATACATTCAAGTTTTTGCTTCATAAAAGAAAACCAGCTGAATACTGCATGTATATATATGCCCAAGCACTTACATACATTTGTATCTTATCACAAAAAAGCCTGATGGTACTACTAAAAACAGACATTCACCTGCTTAAATGCAAGCATAAGAGCATGTTT
Organism: Psittacus erithacus; assembly: GCA_009867235.2. NCBI lineage: Eukaryota > Metazoa > Chordata > Aves > Psittaciformes > Psittacidae > Psittacus > Psittacus erithacus. The sequence continues at coordinate 25,937 of WYDI02037094.1, read as the reverse complement.
TCACTTGCAATTAAAGCACAGCAAATGAAGGCACCAAAGGAGATAGACACTGTACTTACTGATCTAGGGCCTTTCTCCATAAAAGGCATGAAAATTCTTAGTCATAATTTGTTTCATAGAATCATAGAATAATTTGGGTTGGAAAGGACTTAAAGATGACCTAGTTCCAACCCTCCCGCTGTGCACAGGGACTGGAGAACAATGTTCCTTCTATTCTAGGTACAAGTTAGTAAGAGGTAGTATCTGGCTCCAACTCTGGGTCATTCCATCTGCAACAATGGAGCAGATATTTGCATATTGATAAAGGAGGAGTGCAGGGACAATACAAAATGCCAGCAAAACAATATTGCCTTTTGCCTGGAGATACCAGTGGCCTCCAGGGAAATATTCTGGTGTGCTTACAAGTTTGGATCTTGAAATTGTTTATTGTTCCAAGTTTCAGGTTTTCATTCTGCCACTTCCTTAGAAAAACTGGTTCACATAAAGCAAATAAGTCTCCTTACTGGTATCAAAGCCCCAAATCTGTTCTGAATGCAAAATCCCCAAGCAATGATTAAGGAGTATATATTGCTACACTGCAAATCAATGAATTAAAGCGATACATTTACATGATTAATGTTTTCATCTAACCCTGTGATGAATTTCGAGTAGCCCAACCAGCAGGAATCTGTTCAAGGACTGTATACACAGGCCTTAGTGGCTACTAACGAAGAAGAAATAAATGGAAGGGAGGGAGCAGAAGAGAAAGATGACTCTTCATTTTAAATTACATGGAGTAAAGCTGTATTAAATTTGCTGTTACACATTGTAATAGGAAGAAACAGCAATTTGTGGCTGTGACAGATATGCAACTGTTAGTATTGCCAAGCAACTTCCAGCAAAAGAGCCTTCACATTGGAAGGGTGGGGAAGGAAACACCTTCTACCACATCAGACTCAAATATATAACTATTTACCTTTCATAAGTTTCAGCTGAAGCTTCTTGCCAAGCTTGTAAACTTATGTTGAGAGACCACTTCCTTTTACCCCCATTAGAATCTGTATTTTGCTCTTCTCTGGGCAAGTAAGATGAAACCCACTCATTTTTGGGACAAACGTGGTTATATGGTGGCAAGTACAAGACTTGACTTTCTTTGCCTGCATACCAAACGAGCATCTAAAATAACCTAAGCTTTTAACCATCTCACCAGTCCCTCCATTTCAGGCTTGGGTTGGGTAGAACTGGCCATATCAGAAGTGGTTTAGTCTAGACACTGTATTTCCCCTTCCCTTTACCATGGTCCTGCTTCCAGCAGAGTTCCTTTAGTCAGTATGCTGTATGCAGAGGAGACTGAAGAGCACAGGGCTGTGAAAAGGACAAAAATCAACAACCAACCAAAAAAACAAACCAAAGCCAATCAAACAACCTGCTACTTCAACGAGGAAGAACAAACCCATGAGAAAAGCAGCTGTAGTACAGTTTGGTATCTACCAAATTTCCCATCTTGCGGTTTTGTTTATTCTTAGAAAGACAGCACTAAGCATCCTGGACCCTCCCCTTACAAAGATCTGCTTTTTTCTTAACTAGTCCATTACATATGGCAGACAAGCATGCATATTTAACCAAACAAATTCCACCACAAGGGCTCCAGTTCTATAAAACTGCTCTCAGCTTCCAGCTCTTTTAAGACCCACCCCTGTTTCTTGGCCATTCAAACATCATGGATGCCAAAGCAATTTGCAGAGCCTGCATTCAGATGAGGCACCACAACCATTCTTTAAATGCAGGTACTGTCCTGGACAAAGCCTTACTCATGGGAGGATAGACTACCACAACATTCTGCAAGGGATCTCCTGCCTGCAAACTGGTATAGGGCTACGTGAGCTCTGCTGCCTTCTGTAAAATCCTCTGGGTTGTCTTTTGTTGTTTTTTGGTTTTTTTTTTTAATCTTTCCGCAGTTCAAAAAACAAAATTGACGTAGAAGAATGGGAGGAACTTCATCTTAAGTTCTGACTTCAAAAGAAAGACTTCTTCAGAAAAATACTTCTCACTACCACTGGATGAACTCCAGATACATGTGCATTCAGTACCAGAATTTAAAAACAGATTACTAATCACTTGTTGCTGACTGTACTTCTAAGCATCCCACATCAGTGTGATTAGTGAAACATGTCCATCATCATCTTATATTAGAATAACAGCACAGCACTTTCAGAACACAAGATGCCTTTGCTGTTCCTTTCCTCTTTATTTTAATCACATGGGCTTCAGCTCCTAATATGGCAGCCTATATAAGATATAATCACTTCATTACACTGGTCACTTTCAACAGCCACAGTATTAATTTCATTTTCTGCAAGCTATGAAGCCTAAACAACCAACTATATATCAAAACATAGTTCAAGATTTAAGGGGTAACTATATGATATACATCTCTTTTAGCCAGACTTGTTCTGGCCTGCATTCCCAGTCCCAGAAAGATCAACAGTTGGTCACAGGCAGATCATCATCTACTTAGTAATGTGCTGACAAGATGTAGTCACAGCATGGAGAAGAAGAGGTAATGAAACTCAGGACTCCCCAGCATTTTCACAAGATCCACAAGATCTGCATCTTAATACTGGAAATATTCAATTTTTTCCTGAGCCTTCAGCACCCTCTCTTCCACACCTCAGTGGCAAACTTACCTGCCTCTGCCTCACACCAGCAGCATTAGGAAGCATAAACTGCTAACAAGATGAATCTGCATCCATTCTAGCTCAGGTACCACTGCCATTTCTGTTTCAGCATTGGTATTCAAGCCAGAATTAAAAAGAATTTTTACTAGGTCAAATGGGAAATTGTGTGGGCTGAAAGATCATCTTGTTCTCCCAGAACTTCCCATTTTTATTTCAAAACAAGGTGATATTTTTATAGTTACTTTTTGGTCCTAGACATATTAAAAAGATAAGGATTCCAAGTACCATGTTTCTTTCTGCAGCTGCAGAGTCATTTGTATTTTAACTTTTTTGGAAAGAATTCACATTTCAGCATCATGAAAATACTACTATTTCCATTTTCTCTTCCCTACAAAGAGTAAGCCAACTTTGACAGGCTTAAAAACAAAGTTTCACTTAAAGCTTCAAAAGTGAATAACAAATTCCCTTCAGATGAATCAATGCCAAAAAGGCCGACTGAAATAAAAATCTGATATAATACCATGCTAAAAGAGCACATAGAGGTCACCATGCTGTCTCTCCTCTTGTGCAATATAGACCATTCAGTGATACGCTAAAGAAATTATGTATTCCTTTAACCTGATAGCAGGTTGTAGCACTATGCAGAACAAGTGTTTTCATGTTAGCACTGAACTGTAGTGAAATACTGCGTTGCGAAGTGTACTAAAAACTTTTCAGAAACGCTTGAGGCTCTATATTGTTGAGCCACCTTGTGGCATATTTGCTTCATTACAAGTCCTACTCGAGGACAACGGGGCTGTGATTTGCTGGATCTGTTCAAACTCAGGCAAGAAAACAGAAAGCACGTTAAGTTCAAATACAGCATGATCATGAAGCAACGCTTCCTTAGCAAGGAAAACTTCAGTTTTGGAAGTCAAGCTATGTAAGACCAGCCAAATGCTAGAGCAATCAAATGTTTTAAAGTACTTGGTTATTTCAACCAAATAGCTCCTTAGAAAGCAATCTGCTATGCAAGCTCTTTAAAGCCACATTCAAGCTCTGCATATAGAACTCCTCATGGATAAGACAATGTTTGTCTATGCCATCAGCAGAAAAATACTCAGCAAGATTAATAAATTTCTCCTCAAAAGGCATTCAAGAAGAGGCATTCTTATATTTTCTGAAGACTAACTGTAAAGTATTTTCACATGCAGTAGTTTTCACACACTTTCACACTTTAAAACAAAGTCCTACAATCCAAGGTTGGCTGTGAAATTGTTGGGTTAATGTAATTTTACAGGAAGCAAAGCAAAGCCAGAAAATAATAAATGTGGGCATTCTCAGACCTTAGATTAAAAGAAAAACATTGCTACTTCAGAAGATTGCTAGGCATTAGTGAACCCATGAAACACATACATATGATCTCTCCAAACTCTCTGCACATATGGCATAACTGGGTTACTGCCAGGCCAGGCACAGCATTGGTTACTGCAGGTCAGCCCTTATGTGACAACCTATTTGATCCCACAGTGATCTATTTCCACTTCTAAACCTTAAGACAGTACCAACACACAAAGCTGGTTTCTATACAAAGTGAGCATTGTGTGACCAGTAGCAATGTAATCTTCTCACCACCCCACTATAACTATTACTTCAAGGGAGCCTTTTTGGAATAATTAAGTTTCCCATTGTTGCCCCTGCTGACACCACAGAAAGCCAGCAGCTTTGAAAAGTTAAAAAATCCACAACAAACCCAACACCTTCTGTATATACATTACATTACATGCAAGATTTGCAGAAATACCAACATGCTAACTACAAACACTTTAAAATGAGTTCCAAGCCTCAAAACACAAGAAAATCCAGAGCACAAGAGCGTGGCAGGACACAACATACACACCACTTCTGGACAAACAGATAATATAGACAAATCTCAACACAGTACAAACAAGTCATATTCTTTCCATCAGCCCCAAAAGTTTCAAAGTAATGGAGAGGATTTACAAGGCCTTAACTGGTTTTATAGTCTTTTCACAGACATTAGGAAAGTACTAAGTAGCAGTGAAGTACCTGGTGTGCCTTATGCCTACAGTGCAACACACATGCTACAGTTGACAGAACAGTAAACCCAAGATTTATTTACTGTCTTAATTGTTTCCCACTCTTACCCTTTACTGAAGTCATGAAACCACAAGTCCTAGCCTTGACTCTTAGTTCTTTAAGAGTCTTGAGAAAGGCGGGACATAAAGTGTTTCTGTATTTGTCCTGTGGTTATCTAACAAAAGCTCTCACCCGTTTCCTATCACCATTTTCATTTTGCCCATTTCCTTCCTTCCCTTACCTGAGAACTACCTACAACCTTTAAGGTTTCAGGCTTCCGTACTTAAGCAGCAAAAGGAAATTAAGGTTGGTACTGCTGAGAGGATTGGAAGCTACAATACAAGTTGGCTTAAAGCACATAACTGAAGAGAACAGAAGAACTAGGAGCTCAATCTAAGAAAGCTTTTCTCTCAAGTGATGGTTTGAAGGCTGTTGAGTGAACAACAGGTAGTAATAAAAATTTAGGTCTTTGGGTGGGCTTGAGGGCAGCCCCAGACATGTCTCAGCCTCAAAACTTCAGCCCCATCCACAGTGCTTTCAAAAGCTTTTCACATAAACTCGACTTACAGCAGTGAAATTCTTCAAAATGTCTCTATTTGCATCATAAATTCAGTTCAGATAACCAATTTAGAAAATCCAAGACAGTGATATCTAAATCTGGGATGAAGCCACTCTGGACAACACCCACTGAAAGCTATTTAATCACTTTATGGCATGTTTCAGCAGGAGGAAAGAATCCATAGTATGTTTGTGGATTGAGGCTTTAACTAAAATATTATCAAAAAAAATCACTTTTTTCCTAAGGCTAGAAAGTACGTGCTTCTACATTTTCAACTGGACTATGTCAATGACCTACATCCTGAATCAATGAGGTTTTAAAGATATATGCCATGAACATTGCCATTCACACATTCAGTAACTGATGCACCATTTTCTCATCACACCAAGTATCCACAGCAATATCCATACAACTACAACTTTTTCAAAAAATACAGTTTTCTTAAGATCGACTTTGCACTTTATCTCCCCTCAAGAGTTTGAGTGAGGGAGGCTGTGAGGAAATTTTACGCCTTCATAATCACTTGGCTTGGAAGACAGGATGCTCTGTGGGAACTTGGCAAATGCAAACTAGTTAAAGGGCAAAGAAAATAACAGTGCACCTTTATTTGGCTTTTCATTTACCTAACATGATAGACAAAGGACTAAAGCAAAGGAGTTTGAGTAGTCATGTTGCTGTATAAGTTAAAGATGCAAAGAAGAACTAATTGCAACAATAACAATAAATATTAAGAATGGACAGCTATCTCCTGCATTTCATGAAATAGCTCTACCCTCTTATAAAGATTCAGGGTAAAGACTACTACTAATACAGTCACTTCATATTCAATAAAAGTTAGATAGCCTTGATATCAACAACCAAAGATTTTTATAAACAGGATCACATACACATTAAGTGGTGAACAAGTTGAGAGGTTTCCAAAGATGCAAATTTTGCAGAACTGAGAATGGCATTACAGCAATTAGTCAAGTTTGGATTTTAACATTTGAGCTAAACCTGAATCTGGTAACTTTTCTCATGTGAGTAGTAAAGCTTTAAGAGCTTTATGATGACATGTAAGACAATCTAAATAACCCAAGAATATTTTAAGAATGGCAATGCATGTTAATTTAAGTCAACACTGTATAATGTATCAGCATGGGATTCTGCACTGGTCTTGTTCCTAAAATAATAGAAACCATGAGTACTGATAGAAGACATGTTTAGAAAAAGTAGTATTAAAGTGTTACAACATTAGACTATCACTCACTATTTTCAAAACACTTCTCTGTTCTTCAATTAGCTGTTGAAATAATGTTATGAAATGCACTGAACAAGGTCTGTGTAAAAAGAAGCAAAGAATATTCAATAATAGTACAGAAAAAGAAAATCCTGAAATGTCAGCAGGCTGACCCCAACTTAAAACCCTACAGCAGACAGATTTTGAATTCCAGAGCAGGATTAAATCAACATAAAATATACTCATCCATCTACATAACCATCACCCAAAAACAAGATTAGGTTTAACCAGCTTCTTGCAAAACATATCCACATTTCTCATAAGCAAGCCACAGGCAGACATTGTGAGGGTTGCTTCCAGGCAAAACTAGAAATATGTTTTTAAATCTGTAACTTGGATAGTATTATTGCTCAGGAAGGAAAGGGCTCCTAAACACAGGGCCTCTGCACACAAGTAATTATGCCTGCACACAAACAATTATGCCTGTTAACTTTTCTAAAACAGCTGATTCACATCTCATCTGCCTGTAGTCTCTAATCTAGATTTAGAGAGTATTCAGCTCTCTTCAGTAAAAGGAAATGCATCTCCCCTGTCTAGACATCCAATTTAAAAAGAGAGCAGTGCTTTTTCAATTTCAATTAAAGAACACATATGCCAGAAACTTTTTATCTAACGTTTTTGAAACTCATACAGTAGTTTTATTCATGAAGCCAAACCTGTAAATACAAACCAACTATTTATTTCCCCCTCAACTGCAACAGTACAGTAAATGTAATGACCCATTTCACGTAAAAATACCACATAATCCTATATTGTAGGCGTTTGCTGCTCATGGTTGTGTAAATATTTATCTTGATTAATTTACTGTGTGTTGTTAACTTTTTACTTTTTTGTCTACATTACTTAAAATTATTACTTTTATTCCAGAACTGAGATATTCCTAGAACCCATTTGATGAAAAGTCCAAATTTGACAAAGAGTATTTCAAATGGACAATTCTTTGTAATGCTACTTTTGTACAACTATGGTGGACTTAACCTTCTGTGGGCAGCAGTATGGGTTTCCCCAAGGCTGAAGTGCTAATATCAGCATGCATTTGCACTTTGGGTCAGGAAATATGAATGCTCAGCTCTGAAGGGTTAAGTGTGGAAAGAAGAAGGCATTGTGAAGGGGCTACCTGAAAACCAGTGATTCCTACTGCCATGCTTTTTTAACTGCAACTTCGCTGTAGCTGTGGAGGGGCACAAGCAACACAAGGTTAACAAATACAAGCTATTGGCCTTATCAAAAGAATATAGGTTGGTTTTGTTTTGGGTTTTTTTGTGGTTTGGTTTTTTTGGGTTGTTGTTTTTTTTTAGCACAAACAAACCAACCAGAAGACCTATAGTCTGAAACTATTCTGAACTGTAAATTACCATGGCAGTGAAAATCTAGTTGATAATGGCATTCACTAAGTTAAGCAATCTGATCAAAATTATGATCAATCAAATCTCTTAACTCAGGGGAGCAGGAAGAAGATACACATGTTTGGGCATTAGTGTTGGTTTGGGGTTTTTTGTTTTTGCTTTGGTTTTTTTGTTTCATTTTGTTTTTAAAGCACAAAAGTAGGAATGTGACAGACCAGGACTGTTTCTTCACATGTACGCTTCAGAAAAGCAACACTGATAATTGGTTCAAAGTAACATACCAATTTCTCTATCAACCGGAAGATAATCCAGCAATGCTATGTTGTGACATGACCACAGATCAACTTGCAGAAAAAATTTTCTTTGTTATTTTGTTTTTGAGCAGCATCCTTACGGTTTTAATAACGCACTGTTATTTTCCATTTTAACATGTCTGCTGAATTGATGTGAAGCTCAAGAAAAAAAAAAGTATTTTTAATTTCCATTTTCCATGTGTAATCTGAGAAGCCAGATAGGCTGGCATACATATTTATTTTTAACTGAAGTGTATTAACACTGAAAAGTAGTTTTATTCCATTGTAAGGAATAAAAGGAATCCAGAAACAAATTTTCCCTTTAGCAGATTATCCAAACACAACTGATGTGTAAGTGCTCAGCATGGGAGCTGTGGTATAGTCCCAAGTCAATGCATTTAAGAACAACTCACTGAGCACATTTATTACAACAGTTCTGTCTTCATAAAAATGTTTTGCTAATAAATCTCCTAAAATAAAGCTCAAGCTAGAGACAAGTGCTTTATAAAATATGAATGGTAGGACACAGTTTAGCAAAGTGAAATCTGCCCACAAGGGACCTGTCAAACATGTAGTTACTTTCAAGGCACCTTAACTGTTTCTAGAATTATCTGTGTCTTTTAAACTAGCTATTTGATTAAGACCATGCTTGGGTTCAACATTATGTAGCATGTGTTACACTGCTACAGTACTGAAACAATACGTTTACCAGATCAGTATTTTTTAGGCATAGCACTACTATCATGCTAAGAGCTCACAGACTGCTAAAAACGGCAACCGAGGAGGGTTTTTGTGGCAAGAATAAAAAACACTGCTCAAAGACTAATGTAATTCTGCCCACAGATATGGATCGTGTTTGCTCAATTGCATAAGGTCTAAGGTATTCTTTGCTGCTAGAAACACAGGCAATAAATCAGAGGAGAGAAAAAAAAACCACACGCAAATCCTCACAACCACCCCCCCACCCCACACAGAATGCATTGTTAGAATTATCTGGTTTATCCCTGTAATTGCCAGAGCTTATATTCTCACTCATGTTTCAAATATTAAACAAAAAAGGCTAGTAACACAGCTGTTTTTAAAGTCTAACTTCAGAATAGTTTACCTGTAAAAAAACCCAACCAAGCAAGAAATAACCCAAAAACACAACCACAGCAAAAAAAAGTCTATAACCAAATAGTTTCAAAAATTTGGATAAAAAGGCTGTCCAGTGTCTTCCTATATTTAATAGGAACCATATAAGGTAAGAATACTGGGCAGTTACACTTACTGGTAGAGATAACAGCACTGGAAAAAAGGTTTCTCTTAATTGAAGTTGTCCATAGCTTCCAGCCTTGAGATAGCTTAAGTGATAATTGTTTTTGTTTTGGGTGTCCACTCCTCCCAGATCTCTTGGATAGCATTTCTTAAAGAGCAACATCCCCTGACTGACAGCTAACAGTGCCTACCAAGCCAAAGCAGTCTTCAGTCTGGATCTGAACCTCACTAGATGACAACCAAATCCACAAGTTACCTGCTATTCCGGAGCAAGCATTACAGCTTCTGTGCAAGCAGTGGAATTATGGAAGTGTACATACATGATCTGAACTAAAAATGCAAACTAATCACCTGTAACAGCTCAATTGGATACCTTACACAGTGGGCAGCAACATTATTTTTCACTGTCTAGAAATATACAGATAACCTAAGTTTACTTGTAAAGAAGTTTAATAATGAATAACTTCCTAAAAAGAAATATTTCCTTAAAGGACTAAGCTTCAAAGCTATAGAACCCACTAGGGCTATAACAATACTTGTATATGGCCTTTACAGAGAGCCACTAAACACAGTACTTACCTGTTTAACCAGAGCAACCAGCACAAGAAAAATAACTTGGACTATTATGTGAAAGCTTGTTTCAGAGATGCTTTTGTGAGAGATGAGGATCAAGCTGCAAGTTTCACTGAGCAAGCAAGAAGTAAACAGCTAGATATATCTTACAATTTTAGATGCCTGCAAGGAAAAGAAAAAAAGGAAAGAACTAATGGTTATCAAAATGATTACCTGAGCCCCTTAAAGTGGGCTGCCTCCACTTCCAACAGCCAGGAGTCACTAAATTCCAATTTGCAGACTCCAAAAAATTTATATCACAACACAATTAAAAAAAAAAAAAAATAATAAAAATAGAGCTGACACTACCACCCACATAATTCTTTGTGGTTTAATGAAGTTCAGTTCATGGTTACTCTCCATTTTTAACCTGAGTCCTACTGTATATGTAACCACAGACTAATGAGATACTATACCAGATGTTTCTGAGATTTAAAGTGGGCATTCCTTAGATAAACTTTCTCACATGAACACACTGTAATAGTATTTAAAGGCTAAATGGAGCAACTAGCGTCAAGCATGCCTAGGAACTTGTCTTTTTAGACTACCAGATAGAGATCTCTAACCACAAAAAGGTATTCTTACTGCAGTGCTGCATCTCTAATATAATTATACATTCCTTCTGTATAGAACTTTGCAATATACAATCATAAATTTTTTCTGTATAGATCTGTGAGCAAATCAACTTTGTGGACTGTACAGACTGCTAAAGCTCCATCCTACCTGATGACACTCAGCCAACTCAATCTTCCTGAAGCCTTAACATTCCCAGCTGTAGCAGGGGCTACATTCCCATAGTTCACAGGCATTTCTCAGGCATATAGGAAGAGGCATACCAAATTGGATATGCTGTCAAACAAATAAAGGGTGTTGGGTATACATTTTAAACATAACAGGTACAGTACGGACCACAACCTTGAAGACCTTCATATCCACCACTGAGCTCAAATTCAGAAGCTAAGGTTTTTATTTAAGAGCCTGCAAGCATATGTAAGTTGACTGCAAGAGCACTGAAGATCAAGATCTATTAAAAAAAAAAAAAAAAACCAAAAAAGAAGAAAAGTGAAAAGTTGTTTTGTTTGCTTTCTCAGCACAGAGAATATTTGACTATGATGAAATTATCCTAAGTATTTTCATCTAAAGACCACAAATCTCTAAAAATACTTGAAAGAGAAAACACTGCTTCTACAGATTTAATTTCAGATTACTTATTACCTCAGAATCTTTGTTACCTCTTAGTGACCAAGAGGAAGTATCTCTTAACCAGTCCGTAACTGTTCAGGGCCAAAGAGATCTCCCATCTTTGTGGGAGTTTGGAGCAGGGAAAGCACTCCCCCATAGAAAAAAGGAACAAATTAATGAGTTCAGCAGGATGAACTTAAAGATGCTCACAATGTCTAATTTTTCCTGGACTGAAGGAGTAAAAGAAGCTGAAACTTCTGTGACAGATCTTTACTAATAATAACTTCACATTATCTGTACTTCAACTGTGACAAAATTCCAGAGTCCAGTGTATTACACATATATGCATGAACCAAAGTGATTATGCATAGTGCTACAATAACCAAAGTAAAGAAGCGTGGATAAATTTACGGAGCAGTTCATGCTGATCACTGCTTTTAGTAGTAGTTCCAATGCTTGAAGGACTCACACACAAAAGTAAGGGACAGAGTTCTTTTTCCATAATTCACCTTCATACACACACAGGCAACAGAAGAGACAAACACTAAAGAGCAAAAATACTGGACTTCTGATGCTCTAAGATTTCTGACAGTGGTCTCAATCCCCCATAAATTTTTCTCCTTAACTGGAGCCTTTCAACATCTGTGAAAACGAAAATAGTACCTTCACTATGTCCTCAATTCAATATGAAGTGTTTCCAATTTGAAAGCGTTCTTCTGGGACAAAGTAAAATGAAAAATGATGCGAGAATCTGAATAATGCCACATCACTCCATTTCTCATCCCATTATACACAACTTGTTAAAAACATTAAGGGACAAACACAAAGAAATTGTGCCTATAAAAAACTGTAAGAAAATCTAAGCCTGTAGAAACATATTTCATATTTCATTCTGCAAGTTCGCCCTCCTTTAAGATACACAAGTGAGTCTTACCATGAAACTATCATGTGCTTTACAAAACTTTTTACCCTCCAGTGCTGTCTTTCATACGATGCTGTTGATAAATCCTTTCAAGACATGATTTCAACACAAGAGTTTAATGTTACTGAATAAACCCAAAACTTATGCAACAAGGTTCAAGTTTTAATACTGTACAAGTCTAAGCAGTAATGAAGGATGAAGGTATCAGCTGAATTCTTGAATTATAGGATCCAATTTCAGTTGGAACAAAATTTTAAAGTTACATGATTTGAGACAGTTTTTAAGTATTGGACTAATTCATTAGGACCTTGTCCCATGCTTTGCCTGATGAGGAGCTTGCAATTTAAAATTCTGCAAGACTTCTAGATTAAATAAATTTATCAGCTACAGCCTGTGTTGTCTTGCTCTATCCATATTATACCAATTAAGAGCAAAAATAATGGAAACCAATCAGGCAACAGTAACCAGTACAGCAGGACATTCATTCCCAGGTAAGACTGGAGAAAATAACCATTAATAGTGGCACAGCAATGAATATAGACTGTTCATCTGATGCTTGATCAAACTGTAAAAATCCAATGTGTTATATTCCTAAGTTGTTATATGTTTGCACCCCCAAGTTAACTAGAAGTTCCTGTATGAACACCTGCCTATACCTTCCTGTCTCTTCTATACCCATAGAGAAGTTCTGATTGAAATCATATTCCTTGTGCCGTACTGGCATCTACTTAAGTAGCTCATGGTTCTGGTAACAACTCAACAGGAAAAAAAAAAAAAAAAAATCAACCAAACTCTTTTTTCCCCACAGCAAGTTTCCCTGCTTTTATCAAAACTACAGCATTACAAAAACTATTACAATTTTCAGCTCATTATAACTATTTAATATAATTACTTAACAACCCTCCTCTTTTCTGAGGAAGGTGTTACCCAACCTCCTAGACCTACAGCCTTCGTGTAAAACTGAACAGGTAGTTGAGCCCCTAATTTTGTTTCCTTTTGCTCCATATTTGGAAACCATTAGACTATGGGCAAGACTACCAGTAAGAGCACCAAACACCTGCAATTAAAAAACCCAAACATATCTTCAGTTACAGATAAGCTAGCTAAGATTAAAGAGCTCAGGGTGACATTTTGTACAGTAAGCTGTTTGCCTTTATCGAGGGCAGGGTCTCAAATTGAGTATTTGCAAAAGAATAAAATAAAGGTGAGGGGGCAGATGTTTACTGTTTGTAGAGATAGTCTTAACAGCTCTGGTGTGAGGATCCAACTTCATCAATGAATCTGAATAACTAATTTGTTTGAATAGATGCAGGCTGTAGGATACCCTCCACCTCTCATTAGAGTGCAACCAGTGGACAGGAGCAAAACAAAGTAAAGCTAACTACTTACCGCCTTAATTCCTCTCCCTCAAATGCACATACCTTTATCTAACTAAAAACCACCAAACCCAACCACCAACCAAAAAAAAACACCAAAAAAAACCAAACAAAACCCACCACAACAAAAACCCAACAAAACAAACAAACAAAAAAAACCCAACCACATGCGCTAGATTTCACACTTAATCAAAGGCAGAAGAACTTCTCATTGTTTTTAAGCTGGATTTCACTGAAATTTAAAAATTCATACCAAAGCATTTACAAAAATTAAAGCAGTATACAACTGCTACATACTTGAAAGACTAAGAAATCCCCGAAACAGAGGAAGCTGCTGGCTAGACACCTAGGATGGCTTTACTGAAATCTCCAACAATAGCTTCTTTGGCAGGTGCACAGAGAATACTTCCTTCACTTGAATTTATTCAACTTGTTAAATCAGTTCTTTCAAAGTTGAGAGCAACTTTAAATAAAATATCTGGAAGAACAACAAGCTTTCCAATTTATAAAACATAACTAAAGAGATGATCTTTTACTTGATGGAGGGAAGATTTCCACTCTGCCCACCTTTAGAAGGAGCAGAGAAAGAAACAAGCCATGGAAGAAGCTCCTGCTCACTGCACTTAAAACCCACTGGTGATTGGTGGTACCTTTCCTTTCTGTTGTTTTTGGTTGTAGCCCAACTTCCAGGCTGGAAATGGTGTCTTCACTCCTCTCCCCCAGGAGAGTTAAAACTGCTCTAAGTAAAAAGGTTTCCAACTGTGCTTCATTCATTTAAACTAACTCCAGTTTGGCCCCAGTCACAGGAAAATATTATCATGCAGTAAACAAGCAAAGGACTATTAATTCATAATACTAAAAAGAATAAAACCTAGTATATATATATTTACGTTGTTCAAAAAAGGTAACACATGTTCCTGGTTAAAAACAGCAATACCAAAGGTAGTCTCCTAGCCATATTTAATAGCCAGCATGTTTCCTGGTGTGCAGGCTTTGAAATGTACTTTTTAACTTATTTTCTAACTGACTGAGTACAGAAATACCAAGAAAAGCAAACAAGATTTAGTATCCAACTTAAAAATCAAGGCCCTCTAACTGCATGATTGCAACTATAATTCAGGTCAACACACACTGGTTTTCTAGGAACACATATTCCAACTTAACTCCCAAATACCCACTGTGTGGATAAGGAGAAAAGTAAGGTACAGACAGCACAGAAGGATCTGTTGTCATCTGTATTTGGAAAAAAGCATGTCCATAAACAGAGCCACTTTTGCTTGTAATAGGACACCTAGTTTACCACAACTATAACTTTTTCTAACATGGAGAAGCTTTGAATCAAACATTTAGATCACTCAGGAACAATTCCAACTTTAAGAGGTTTCAAAGTCGTACTCAAAGGAAAATTAAACACTTTCTGCATAGTGAGCTACATGGCACCTAGTACAGGAAAAACTACAGTAAA
Organism: Psittacus erithacus; assembly: GCA_009867235.2. Classification (NCBI taxonomy): domain Eukaryota; kingdom Metazoa; phylum Chordata; class Aves; order Psittaciformes; family Psittacidae; genus Psittacus; species Psittacus erithacus. The sequence continues at coordinate 10,910 of WYDI02037094.1, read as the reverse complement.
GTCCTATAGTACTATATTGTGGGAAAGTATTCAAGTGAAGGAAGCCTTCAACACTTTTTGAGAAGCCAATGATTTTATCTTTGAAGTTAAAATAAATGTGGCTTTGCCCATCCATGAATTAGTGCTTAAATGATCCCTATAAACTGTGTCAATGCTGCAGCAAACATACTTTGCTTCTCTACTGCATTTTGATTATGCCATAGATTCACCATTTTTAAACTGCACCAGTATTGCCAAAACCAAGCCTAAACAACTAAGCCACTTATTTGACACACATCTTCAGTGTATTAAAAAAAAAAAAATGAGAGCTCATCTCTGTCATAATAGAACTGCAAAAAGATTAGCAACGTTCTTCTTGTTCCACATCACCCAGACCTTGTGTTAAGGTTGGTTGTTTTCTTAAATCTCTGCAAACCCCACGTAAGAGCCTGGGAAAAAAAAATAATAATTGTCAAGAAAATAACCCTAGAAATAGGAAAAAATACAAATCCTGGTTTAAAAAAAAAAAAAAAAAAAAAAATATCAAACCAACATTCATACAAGTCTCCCACAATGGACTTACCGTATTATGTCTGTTGGAATTTGGCATTTTTCTCTAGAGCCAGTCAATAACAGGAACTTGGTCATAAATGCCCTGCTTTCTGGCAAGCACAGCAGCCTCAGCTGCACAGCCTAATGAGCCAGGGGCACATCAGTTTCAATAACAGACAGTAGAAAAGTCCACCAAGGAAGGCTAAAACTTTTGTTTGTTTTTAATAAAGTCAGACTTATTTCTTTGTTTCTCTCAATATTAACTTATTGAAGATGCAGCTCTTCTGCTAAGAATCCTCGTACTTCGAGCACCACAGATCTAGTGCAAGTTATCATGCTAACATGAACACATCTAACTGATTTTGGAAGTTACCAGCCTTTCAAATTAGAAAGATACACAAAACAGCGAGTTTTCCATTAGCCTAAAGATAATTACTATTATAAAAAAGTAACCTTCTCTTAAAATTTCCTCTAATATTCTTATTCCTTTTTAACTTTTAACTGTTTTCACATTTCATAAAGCAGATTCATCTGTTTATTGGGTTTTGAGAGGAATCCTGTAACATTCATGGCGGAAGAAGAAAATATATCATTGAGGAAGCATTAATACATAGCTTGCTTTGCACACAATATGTTTAAGACCTGAGACCTGAATTAAGAAAGCCTTTATATGAAGCTTTCTCCCTACCAAAAGACTTGCCATAGATCTAAATATCTAGAATTTTTATTCCTACTAAAAGTGAAAAATAATTGGTAATTTTAATGCGTACGTAAGTTTTGGTTTTAAAGATGTCATCTTAATTACAATTAAAGCACTGAGATCATTTTCTATTAAAAAAAAATGTTCAAGTTCATTAGTTTAGTGGGGAGTTTTCAATCTCAATCTTAAATGGAGAATCAAGATTGAGAGCAAAGTAACTTTCTGTGGTTAAAAGAAGTCTTACTCACATTCAACATACTGCAGTCACTTGATTCAACACTATAAATCCAGAAAAAGTTTCTGAACAGTATCAAAACCGATTAGACACCTGTACACACACACCTCATTTAATTTAGGTTAGAAATGCCTGTAGCAGACCAGAGCCCTCAAATATTTGTGTGGCTAGAGCCTACACCCAGTTAAAACAAGATGGTTTTTGACTGACACCTTTTTGATTAGCATATGAATTCTCTAGTTCACATCTGTCAGCTTGCAGTGATTGCCTGAGAGATGTTCAAATACCAGCCTCCACCTGCACAGTTACAGTGAAATAACAAATGGCCACCGCATATGCCAAATTTAACCTAGAAAAGTAAGGTTTTACATTGTTACTGAGCTGACAGCTCAACGCTTCCACTGGAAGCTGGTATCATCCACAAGTATGCCTAAGTCCCCGCCTCATGCTTCATTGAAGCTGATCCCCATGGACTCCCTCCAACCTTCAAGTTTGCACTGGCTCAATTAGCCAAAATAGAGCAACACAGCTTTGTCCACTTTTGGCAGGGAAAGTTTCAGGCAAACTTTTGCAGTGACCATTTGTCTTATAGTGCTCTGGAGCAGAACACTGTATTCACTGTATTGTAACCTAATTAACACTGTTGGAATACAAGCTCTGGGAAACAGATAGCATAAAATGACATGCAATGAAGAAAGACCCTGCAGATTACTGCCCCAAGACCAGGACTCTCTCCCTGACCAAGGCTCTCCAAGCACCTTAAGAGAAAAGTTTGATAGAGACTACAATTTCTTTTCCCAGAAAATGAAAGAAGTGCATGCATCAAGATGCATTTAATGCTCCCCTCATTGCTGAGAGGATGAGAGAATAAAGGAACAGGCAAGTTGAGGGAGAGAGCCTCAGCTGGATTCAATACCCATCTTATCGAGGAAGGAGTTCTTCCTCTCTTCCTTTCTTTTTTTTCCACCTTAGCTGGAGGCTGAAAGAAAAGAGGGTCCTTAACTTCTGGAGACAGATGGGGAAAAGGAATTACAGTGGTTTTATGTTCTTTTCACATTTATTTCCAAAGGACCCCTGCTCAGCTCCCCATCTATACATTTACTACACTTGGGAGAAATCCAACATTTCTGACACTGTTCAAAACTGAAAAGGTCACTAAGAACCCCAGTGCATAAGATGACAGTCATTGTACTACAGCACAAAGACTCTATTTGGCCTAACACACGAACACAGAACACAAGGAAGGTTATCGCTGTAGCACATGTGGTACTTACAGGAGTTCTATACTTGAACTGTGACAATCAACGTCTGTTTCATTTCTAAATAGTTCAGAAATTGTAGCAGGTCATTGTTTTTTAGCAATTAAAAAAATGTCACAAGCTGTTATACAGAAATCAACAAGTCTATTCCAGGCAGCTTTCTGAGAGAAAGACTGCTGTTCCATTTTAAACTTCAATCAAAACAGAGCACTACATAGCTTCAAGTCAGTTGCAGCATATAAAAAAATTTTAAGTGATGAATTTAAACATTTAGGCCACAAACTTGATAGAGACATGTCTCTGCAAGGATAAACCATATAGAATGAGGCTTTTGGCTCTGAGATTAATAATTAACAAGATGTCCTTGTACTGTCAAATTCAAATGGCAACAAAACATTACGTATAAAACCCCACTCTTTCAATGTAAGAATTAGCATTCTGCAGGCTAATCTTCTCTACAAGACCAAAATTTTATCTCCTTCACATGCAGAAAAAGGAAGAAAACCACCTCCATAAGTTACTAGAACAGTAAGGGTGATGACATTTCTCTACAGTCAAGAATTTGAGCCTAATTCCATGAAGAAAGTTGCCTGCAATTAAGGTTACGAAAAAGATTAAAGGCTCTGGGAAGACCTTATCACAGCCTTCCAGTACCTAAAGGAGGCGTACAAGAAATATGGAGAGGGACTTTTTACAAGGCATGTAGTGACAGCAGAAGGGATAATGGCTTTAAACTGAAGGAGGGCAGATTTAGACTAGATATTAAGAAGTTCATTACTGTGAGGGTGGTGAGACACTGGCACAGGTTGCCCAGAGAAGCTGCGGCTGCCCCATCCCTGAAAGTGTTCAAGACTTTGGAACTAGATGATCTTCAATGCCCCTTACAACCCAAACCATTCTAAAATGATTTCTACGTAAGTTTTGCAAAAATAAAACTTGTGCCTAACTTGCTTTAAAATAATTAGCATTGGAATAAATGGCTGGAATTTTGCTTAACTTTTTCCTTACAGAAAAGTGCAAGCTCTGAAAGTGACAGCTATGGAAGATCTGGGTGTGAAATGCCCAGAAAAGTACTCCTCTCCAACAGACAGTCCTTATTTCTGCCACCAAACTCCTATACTGTGCAAAGCACATGCAAGACTGATATGGGCATTCTGCAAGGGTATTGAGGTGATATCTTCAGGGCCATCAAGTGGGAGATGTTCTGAACATGCCAAAGCAACAGCTAAAGGAATCTTCCTTTCCATGTACCAAACATCTTTGAAACACCCATAAGGAAGCTATTAACTTCTGGTGAGTAACACTCAAAAACCTCAGTATGGAACCACTTTCAACACAGAGAAGAGCTGCCCGCTGCTTTTTGTCCCATACAAGAAGGCATGTAGCTGCAAGGCAAGTCAGATGCCCAGTGAAAACCTTTTCCCCCTTACCTTAGGTCAGTTGATTTGACTTCTCTCCCTGAGATGCAACATACGTGCAACATACGTACAAGAAGTCTGAGAGTCCATATGCCAGTGCTGCAAAACTAGAAGAAATTGAACACATCGGAAAAGAGAAGATGCTTCAGGCATACGTAAGAACACAAGGATTTCATCCTATTCATATTAAAGTTAGTTTCCACCTTGGGAGAAAAAAAAAAAAATAGAAAAAGAAAGAGAGCAGGACGTTTTCTCTCTTTGTCAAGACAACATAGCTATAATCTTTATAACACGTATTTTCCACAAGAACTAAAGTGAATACAGTTTTTGCCAAAACGCAGAAACTTGTACTTGCATTCTTCATCAGGGCCCAAAATGTTTAAAAAAGGCTGCCACTACGCCAAAGCAACACCTTCTGCAATAACCAATTTTGTATCCAGCTGAACGAGATATATATAAAAATCTTCAAAAGGTAACGTTCAGCAAGTGACTTGGAAAAAAAAAAAAAAAAACTTTTCAAGAAGGTAAGAACAATTTTCTGCTTGAACAGAAACCTTATCACCTCCTGAAACCACCCTTAGGTGCAACAGTTCCACAGCTCCTCATGCATGGAGGAAGTATGTAAATCTCTGCACATCTGGACAACACTAAATCGTTAATAGAAAAGAACAAAACTGTTGTTGGCTAGCTTTGTGGCTTTTTTCAAGCATGTGAAAAACTCAAGTCTGGGAATAAACTGGCTATTTCTCAAGTCCCAGAATGGGACAGCTAGAAGCATCATGCACTACTTTGCTCATTACCCAGCACTACATCACCACACAGCACGCCAGCTGTGACACAGTGAAACTGTTTAGAAAGACACATACTTCATAACTCCGAATCTGGACAGAAGACTGCTCATTGAGGAGTTTTTCCTCCCTTCCCACTCAAATTGGGAAGGTGAGGGACTGACATCGGCTCTAAAGTTAGCCATCAGCTTCTCCGAAAGCCTGGAAAGGGAGGGGAGAAATGGTGGCAGCTACAGCTGCCTGATGACAGCGATTCTGGCAGCTGTTTTCCTAATAACCAAAACCCAACAGCACAGGAGGTGGGCAACTAATTATCACATAAAAAATAAAGCCCAAAACAGAAAAGCCCCAGTGGTAGAGGAGATCCAAGGAAGAGGCACAGAAAACTAATATATTGGAGGGACACAATGTCTTGCTGCTTACAAATAAATCCTTTCACTTGCGATACAAAGTTCAGGTTTAGACATAACCAGGTCTGCTCTGCAAGCACAGCCATATATGCAGAATGTGCAGAAAACCACATTTCTTCAAGTATTGTCTTCAGCCACAGTAAAATGCATAGCTGCTCTTTAATACCTGCTTTCAAAACAAAGAATGGCCAAAGCAAGGACAACAGCTCTAATCAAGCGATGCCTTTCAAAACTTGAAGACTGCTATGATCAAGTTTGTATATATTGTATCCTCTCTTACTGACTGGAAGTCTTGAGGTTTTACTGGATACAAAATACCAAGTTATCAGCTACTTTATTTATCCCTTCATCTAAAAGCCTTCACCATTAGTATCTCCTTGCAAAGCACTGATCTTCCAAGCCAAGGCGGCCCAGCCAGCCCTGCTTCAGTAGTTGTCTGCAGCCCTCCTGCCTCCTCCTTCCAGATGGAGGGCTTTACTGTGCCACCACTGCACAGCCCCTTCCTGCTGGGGAAGAGGGAGAGTGCACTGCTACTGCATCATCAGCTTGTCAGAGAACAAGTGTGTAACATCCACTGAGTATCTCTGAGGGTCCAGGCTGTGGGAGGCAGGGAATTAAGGCAAAGGAATGGTGGGCACTCTCTCCTGATCTTCACACCAACATGAAATAATGTTCTTAAAACAACAGCCATTATGGGAGTTCAGGGTCAAGAGGCTCATGACCCTGGAAGTTAAAAAAACAAACATAAAGCTCCACTCCCCCCCCCCAATCATAAAGATAGGACAGAAACTTGGCAGAAGTCTTCACACACATCTCAAGCTTCGCTACACTTAACACATTTCAAATAATAGAGGAAGTAGCATGGAGCTGACTTACTCCTCTTCAAACTCCACTCAGAAGAGGCCTGGGCACTCAAAAAGGTCCTCCCACAGCTGCCCAGAACAGGAGCACTCCTTTAAAGTGCTTAAGGAAGAGATCCAAAGCACCTTCTCTCTATTTAAAAGTCTCATTACTTACTAAAAATGTATTAATCACTACAAAGTTCAACCACCAATGCTCATAACTGGTTATGAGGAATTCACAGGAAATAGTTTAGAAGCAGGAGCCTAAGAAGAGTCAAGTACAGCTGAGGTACTGAGAACAATGACAAAGCCATGGTAACAAAGCAACCAAGGAATAAAGTGAAATTTTATTTAATAACCCTATACAGAACTGATGATGCATAGTCATAATATTTAACTTCAAGCAGCTTGTCACCTTTCACCATTTCTGAAGACCAACAAACCAAAAAAAAACACCAAAAAAAACAAAAACAAAACAAAAAAACAAACTGAAAAAAGGCTTTCAGCCGAGTCCTCATCTTTTCCTAGCAGTTAGTTCAACAGCAACCTCCAGCATTAAGCACATGTACTCTTCCATTCCCTGCCCTAGACATACTCCTGCATCATCTGTCTCTCATCAGCTGAGGATTTTGATTTGGCTGGGCTGGAGAGCAGCAATGCTGATAGAGTCATTGGAACAACCTGAAGCAACAGGCAGCAAAACCAGGAATTTTGCTTTTATGTTTTCTTCTCCTCACTCTGTAGCTCCCCACACCTCCCCAACATTTCCGCTGGATTAGTCAGCTTTTTTCCATGTAATTAATGAATTAAGTGTAGCTAAATGCATTACCAAAGATAACAATATGTTAGGAGTGTTAGTTCTGCAAGGCTGGTCTCCACGCTTCCTCCTATGAAATTGTTTAAAAGCCTAATAACAACTTTCATCTAAATCCTGATCAAATACTCTACTACCTAAACTGTTTAAAGGTACAGCTATATACATATGGCTGCTACAGTACCTGATACATCTTTGAAATCCGTATTAAAGCATTATCATTTGCAAAGAAGCCTTACATGCATTTTTCAGATGACAAGCTCAGGTACAGCCCAGGGAGAAAGAGAACTGTATCAGTACCATTACACGTCTGCTAGCCATGTTTCAACAGCAGTCCCAAAGAGGTTATAACTAGAGTTGAACAAAGACTTTTTTGCTTTACAGATGCCAGGAGCCACACACCGAAAATTGCTCACTTCTGAAACAAATTACTCTCAGTTCAGTCTCTCCAGAGGCTGAGATAATTATGTTCTGGCGTATTACTGCATTAACTGGCACTACCTGGTAGAGGCAATGCGCCAGTCCTCAGCTGCTTTAAAATGGGGCTCAATGATAACTGTACAAGAGAACAACAGGTTTTACAGTTCATTCCGTAGAAGGTGTTTCTCCAAGTTGTCTGGAGTAGTGACTTGCCACATAAGTTGTTCCAGATTCATGTCGTACACACAGTCGCTCCTTTGTCCTCCTAACCCCACCACGTACACCAGACCCATGGGGGAACAACTGAAAGCCCTGCAAGGGGAACTCTGCCTTCTGTCATCTGCTTTGCTAAAAGCATGAGATATCCACATATACGTCCAGCAACAGCTGAGGAAAGCCTTTACTACCATATTTTGTTTTCCTTGCTGGTGCCTGAAACAGAAGCATGCAGGCTTTTCTTCAGTTTTGCCACACATGGCATTCCCTCATAAAGGGTAATGCTGCAGCTACAGTTCTTACCTTGCCCTGTCAGCTGAGCAGCAATGGCAGACCTGCAAACAGAGAGAACAGTATGTTTCCCAAGAAGACTGACAACAGAAACATCAGATAAGCGTGGCTGCTCACTATCACAAGCAAGCTAGTTTCTCTTTCTGCTTTCTCACCTAACACAAAGCTGCACTTGATGAATTCACAGCAACGAACATTTTCAACATATGCATTTTTATCACCAAAAATCTCAAAAGGAAAAAAAAAAAAAAGTCAAAAGTTCTCCCTGCAAAACTTAATCTTGGAATTAATGTGATTCACTTGAAAGCTTACCAAGTATTGTCTTATATGAGTTATTATATACAAACACCTGTAAGGAGCCAGCTATTAATAGTACAAATGAAACTGTCGTACAAAACCAAAGAAGTGCTACTTGTGGCACTATGATTAAGGCTGTGTCAGCAGTTTGATTTTCATGGCTTTAACACCCAGCTGTAAAAACGGCCTTCAGTAGAAGCAAGCATATTGCGCCAGTATCCATAGGGAACACAGTCTCTGTTTTCACTGGGTAAAATGCAAGAGTCAAATATATTTTAATACACAATCTCCAAATAGTAAAATACAGAATTTGCAAGTTGTTTTTGGATATAATCATTGCCAAATAGGACTACAACTTAAAAGACAGTTTGGTAAATACTACAAGACAGAAACATGTCAGTGCAACAAACTGAGAAACTGCATGTGATTTTCTATTTTGGCATATGTTCTTCAAGAATTAGAGGTGCACCAAAGAAACTGTGTGCTAATACATAGTTCACAGCTATAGATCTTTGTAACTTGGCCATTTGCTTAAACACAGGGCAGCACTAACAGATTTATGTTTGAAAAGGCACCTCGAGATTCTCCAAGCAAGGAAATCTGTAACTGAATAATAAGCAGTGAGTGACTAGCTCTGTGCATGTACAAAATTAAAAGCCCCTCTTAAACTGACACAAGACTCACATCTGTCCCAAACAAACACGAAAAATGCAGCATTTCAGACATATTTTAGGGATATACTATTGAAGAGCTCCTACAATAAAAGACCATCTCCTTTTAAATAAAAGACAGAGTAAATAAAAGAATCAAACCACAAACAGAATGTGACCAGAATCCAGAAGATCTTCTTCCCAGTGTGTTCTGATGTGTCAAGCATACTGCAGGAGTTCTGGATTTTATTTAGCTATTAAGTTTAATTATGACAAACATTACAGACTAGCTTAGGCAGCTTGCATCCTTGACTGCCTCAGTGTGGAAAAGCTATAATGTCTGCAGTTGTAATATTTAGTAAGACTGATTCCCTCCTCCACACATATATAAACAGAGCTATGTGTCTTCTACATACATAGTGTCAAAGACAGCACAGTCCTAATATAAATAAAGAAACAAGATTAGTTTTTCCTCCTGGCCTTTCCTACATCTTTTCCCCTTATCCCACATTAAAACAAAGCCTCTTCATGAAGATAATCAGAGGTACATGTGGAACTAGGAAGACCTAAAGGCAACACACCTAACAAATACTGCAGATTTATAAACCCCCTCTCCCATCTTTCCCTCAGTCCCAAACATGTTAGAGGGAAAGTTGAATACACACACACAAAATGTTAAACTAAAGAGAAAAACTCTTATGTTCAGACAAGAGTTAAGAGCAATCTTTAAAGCCTTGTTGAGAGGTGTTTGGGGTTTTGAGGGTGGATTTTTTTGTTTTTAAAAAGAGAGATTTGAGTTGATACCTAGACAATCTCATTCCCACAATTTCAGATTATTTCTTAGTGAAAGCAGTTAAAAAACCCAAAACAAAACAAGCCAACCACCCACACCGAGAGTCAAGAACTGGTCAGGATCAAACTGGTGACATTATTTAACTCAGCATATTGAACTGCTCACAAGATTTCAGACCTTCATTAGGAATGCGGGATTGTACTTCCTTCAAAAGAATCTCTCTCTAATTGATTTTTGGCTACCCTCTCCCTTTTCCTGCCATCCAGGGCTATAAACTGGCCCTATCCTGTCCTTCAACACACAGGCCATATGGTAGGTGCCAACATTTGTAATTATAGGGAGGTTTTACAAGGGGAACATGGACAGTCATTAGCTTACACCAAAATGCCACAGTCTTAGTGAACCAATAGACAAAAACACCTGAACTCTCCAGAGAGTTTTGGAAGCAAAACCATTACATTTTTGGCTGGAAGTACAGTTTAACAAAGTTACAGTACACACACAATAGACAGCAATATAAGACATCACTGAGGACAAGCAAGGTAGAAATCAAACATGCCAGTCAGTCCCTCAAAAAGAAATGACTAGAGGGTCATGGATGGAGAGAAGCAGCAGTGACAACGTAGCCACAGTGGTGTGCAGAGGGTGTTCAGGAGGCAGGTAAAGATTTGGGCGCACCATTCTTCTTCAGGTCAACTCCAAAGCAGCAGTCTCACAGGAACAGTACCAGTAAAAGCACACAGTCCCCATTTCTTCAATTGCATATACACACACATTTACTGCACAATATGCCCTTCTTATTAAAAGAAACAACACAAGTAATCAAATTCTGTCACCTTTAGAGCATTCCTATAGAGTGCTCCAGATAATAAATGCCTCCTCATTGCAAGATGAGGTGCTAGTCAGGACAACACAAGCATGAGCCCCATCAGGCAAGCACCACAGGCACCCTTCACAGTCAGCAGAGCATATATGCATATAGCCAATACAACTGGCAGTACCAGTCTTCTTATCTCAAGGTAAACACCTGCATTTGATCAAACAAGCCTGTACTCTCAGTTAGAGGGTTCTTACCCAAACAGCTGCCTAGACAACTTGCTCAGATAGAGAAACAGTTAAGCAAGAAGGTTCCTGCTCAAGATAGAATCATAGAATAGTCAGTTAGAAAGGATCATCTAGTTCCAACCCCCCTGCCATGGGCAGGGACACCTCACACTAAACCATGTCACCCAAGGCTCTGTCCAAC
>WYDI02037093.1:0-38571 GCA_009867235.2 Psittacus erithacus | reverse complement strand
GTTCCCAGGCCGAAAGTCAAAAACACAGCACTGCACCAGCTACTAAGAAGGAGAAAAATGACTGCTACTGCTGAACTCAGGACAGTATCTCTGGCAAGACAGTATGGAGTAAGTGGCTAATGGATTTGTCATCCATCGTGGTGTTGATCAGCCTTGCTGATCTAGGTTGAGAAACCCTGTGTGAATATAATCATTAGAAAGGCAGCTGTTCAGTGCCAAAGGGAGTTTTTGTTCGTTGACTAGGTTTTTTCCACAAGATAGATTTGGATTCCAATATGTCTGTCCCATATAAAATATGTTTTTATTGTGCCATTCCTCAGTTAAACAATTTGTGGTGGGGAATTTTAATTCATTGATGGGTAGGATTTCTCCTAATCCCTGCATTTTGGAAAATAGAGATATAAAGATAGTTGTTACCTAATGCTTTAAGAATTGCAGCTTAATTCTGACAAATAACTTATAACTTAAGAAGATTGTATCAGACACACATTAAATCAAGTTATCTGCTAGTAAATTAATCTTATTGGGTTTTTTTTTTTATTTTATTTTTTCTCTCCCTTGCAGTTCTGAAGGATACAGTCTCACATTGTCCTGAACTGGAGGAGTAAAGGATAAATCTGATCACTGACTGACTTGTCATCTCTTTGTAGTGACATACAAATGGTTCCCTAAAATAAACTCTTTGTTATGCTGCTAAAACTACCTTTGAATCCAAGATCTGTTGTGATTTTTAAAACACAAACCCAAAAATGTCAGAACCTGACCCTTCATCTGGATTTGTAGGAAACATGGAAAATGGGACATTTCTGGAGCTGTATCCCACATCCCTTTCAACTTCAGTGGATTCATCACCTGGCCGTTTATCCAATGTCTATGTCTATGTTTCAATATTCCTTAGTCTTTTAGCTTTTCTCCTTTTGCTATTGATCATTGCACTTCAGAGGCTGAAAAACATAATTTCTTCCAGTTCCTCCTACCCAGAATATAATAGTGATGCTGGAAGTTCTTTCACTAATTTAGAGGTTTGTAGTATTTCTTCCCAGCGCTCTGCTCTCTCAAACCTTTCTTCATGAAACTAAATGAAAGGAAACATACAGGGAATGGAAGAGCTTTGCCCAGTTTCTTGGGAAGGTAGTGCATGCAACATTTGCCTTAGAAGACTACTGTGAGGAGGTGGCTTTCAAAGTTTCCGTAGAGTTTTTTCTTTCCTTTTCTAGTCTTTGTTTCCCCTTTTACTAATGTTCTTTTTCATTCTGGACAATGGATAATGACATTTGTTCATCGTTTTATGCCTGCAATAGCGATGCTGTCTTTTTCTCACACATATATGGTGTTCATCAAAAGTATTCCTGCCAAATTGTAATACAGTTCTAACTGAATGTGTCATTTTTCTGCTCTAGTTGTGACCCCGTTTGCTGGTTTTGTATCAGTAACATGGTCACTACTTTTCTTTTTCCTTTTTTAATTTGATAAGGACTTCTGGTTTAAATCTCTACTGCAAATGTATAAGAAAAAACACTGCTTAAATTATAAATATTAGGACAATTAAAAGTTGTTGGTATTTTAGTTTGTTTTTTAATTTTCAAGTCTTTTACAGTATTGATGTTTATAAAATCCATTTCTTGAATGTTGCTTTTGTTTATTCATACTGCTAACTCGTTGTGTATAAAGTCACTGTATTTCAGTTTTTGAATCTCTTTGGTGAACTTAGTAAAGCAACTGCAATAGCTGCTCACTGCTGAATGTGTGCAGGTATTCTTGGACCCTCTTGTGTATCATTTGCCTAATGACTTGTTCCTCCAGGGGGCAGCTTTTGCTGCTGAATCATAAATACCGCACAGCTCCTTCACATCCTTCACTGAATCTGTAGCTTGTTCTTACTGGATACCAGTACAAACCAGTGCTTTCTTTTAAAAGGTCTGCACATAACACCTACAGCTAGGAACTGAATAGCTCCTAAACTGTCCTTTATGAGCAAAATGTTTTTTACTTAAGTGATCAGTGCCAGCAGGGACAGAAACTGATGGCACTTGGTGAGGACTTCCTCAGCCAGATTTTGTCCTGTAGTTTCACATACTGGGGTGGAGGGGGAAACACGAGGATCTGTGTAATGGCAAGGCAAATCTGTGCTCTGACCCTCAGGAGTTGTGAGGTGCACCTGCAGAGAGTGGGAAGAGATGGGAATGAAAAAGGCAGTGGCTTTCCTCCTGCCCAAAACATAGCCCAACACTCAATTGCTGCAGTACAATAACTAGCAGCATTGTGAACAGGATGCTGTGGGCAGCAGAGCATTAAATCAATCCAAACAACCAAAGAATTGCCAAGTGTGACCTGCTAGGATTGCAGCCCCACATTTGGAAAGCCTGGTGTGAATATAATAATTAGAAAGGCACATGCTTACTGCCAGACAACACACAGATGATGCTGGAGTTGGTGTTCACTATTTTAAAAAGCGAACCTACACATGGTAGGTGTAATAACTTATGGTGGTGAATAGCTCCTCGCAAAGGTTAAAGAGCTTGCTGACTAATACAGACCATAAGCCTGCAGGTTCTCTGAGCCAAACTGGTTTGAGCAATATATTTAGTCCCTGGAATACTTCATTTATCTAGACAAAAATTTCTTGTAAGTCACTTTGCACTGTAATTGATGAAAAGTGAGAAAAGAGTTAACTATTTAAAAGGGATCAGAAATGATTGTTTCATTTCTGAAAGCTCTTACAAATACCAAACCTGTAGCAGAATGTATTTGTGTGTTGAATGGTAGATAAAAATAAATGAACTATAAATCAAGATAGAGCAACTCTTCAACTATCTTCTCTTACTGACAAAGTTGTAAATTTGTTGCTTCCTTTGCCGCAAATGCAGGAATTTAATCAAAACCAGAGATGAGACCACAGGTTGAGATGGGTATTTATTCCCAGCGATGTTTCCCATTGCTAGTTTGTGCTTGCAGATGTAGAGACATTTAATATTAAATGCAGGCTATTGAAAACCCATCAGCTTTGTTCAATAACTGTTGTCAAACTTCACAAGAGAAAAAGTGTTTTTCAGACTGCACGAAGTAGCAAAGGTAACTGAAACCACACATTTGATTTTGCTTTGTAGTTTACTGGATGCTATTGATTTTTTTCCCTGCTCTGCAGTGACATATGGGACTGTATACACTCATGATATCAGCTGAGTTGCACCTGTTCCCATCAGGACAGATTTGAGTAGAAACAAGTTGGATCCAACAGAATAGTATCAGGAGAATCCCCAGGCAAAAAGCACCATGGCATTTTGAAGGATTACTAAGTATTAGGTCTTCAAGAATAAAAAGGACACAAAAAACCTCAACCAACCTGAGATCATGAGCTGGACTTAACTTGAGAGCACTAGAACAGGCTTCCTGGAAAAGTGGCCAATACCCTAAGCCTGTCAGTATTTAAGAGGCATTTGGACAGTGCCCTTAACAACATGCTCTAACTTCTGATCAGTCATGAAGTGGTCAGACAGTTGAACTGGATGATCCCTGTAAGATACTTTCCAACTGAAATATTTGTTCTATCCTACCCTATCCTATCCTATCCTAGCTAGAATTACAGGGATTCTCCACCATAGTAAACTGAAAAGGAGGTAAGATTCTCTGTTGCATAAAATATCTTTCATTTCTCTCTTTCCCCTTCTTGCTGTCACTCACACACCAAACAGATCTGGATAGGTTGGAGAGAAATGGGCAGAGAAGAATCTCAAAGTCCAACAAGGGAAAATGCATAATCCTGCACCTAAGCAGAAATAACCCCAGGCACCAGTGCAAGCTGAGGCTGACCAACCGCAAAATAGCCCTGCAGAGAAGTACCTGGAGGTCCTGGTGGACACTAAATTGAACACCAGCCATCAGCACACTCTTGCTGCAAAGGAGACCATGAGCATCCTGAGCTGCATTAGACGGAGCACTGCCAGTAGGTTGAGGTAGGTGATTCTTTCGCCTGCTCAGCACTGGTGGGACACCTGGATTGCTGTGTCCTGTTCTGGGCTCCCCAGCACAAGAGAGATGTGGAACTACAGTAGCGAGCTCAGTGCAGGGCTACTATGATTAAGGGACTGAAGCATCTCTCCTACAAGCTGAGGGAGGTGGGCCTGTTTAATCTAGAGAAGACTCAGGAGGATCTCATCAGTATTTATAAATACTTCATGGGAGGGAGAAAGAAGAGGGAGACAGGATCTTCCCAGTGCTGCCCAAAGACAGGACAAGATGCAATGGACACAAACTGAAACACATGAAATTCCATCTAAACACAAGACAACATTTCATTGTGAGGGTAGTCAAACCCTGGCACAGATTGCCCAGAGAGTCTGTGCAATGTCCGTGCATTGATCCTAAGCAGCCTGCCTGCAGCTGACCCTGCTTTGGGCAAGAGAGCTGGACCAGGTGATCCTGAGAGGTCACCTATCCATGCTGTGATTCTGTGATTCATATCAGTGTAAAAACTTAGTGGCTTCCAGATCACTGCCTCCTACTGATGGGTTTTCTCATCTCAAGCTGAATAAACAATATCTTTATGAGAGAGTGATTTGTTCAATAACTTCTTAAAAAAGAGCTGCTCTGTTCTTCCTCCTGCCTGCAGCCACATGCTTTTTCAGCTTTTCCACTGCCTTTTTGTGATGTGGATTCACATTTCACAGTTGACCTTTGCCCTTAGCCACTTCTATTTTTACTAAGCCCTCTGACTGCAACAGTGCCCTTAGCTTCAGTAATATATGATTTGTTGCAAAGTATACCTGGAAATCTGTGGGAAGAAGAATACCAATAAAGCATGGGTAATGAAAGAGAAGGAATTTCCAGATCACACTGTCTATCCCTGTAGTACTCTGACAAGGCTGAATCCCCATGGAACATCGTGCTCTGTTGTACTTGAGCTTTTTTCCTTCAGAGTCTTTTATTTTCAGTGAGATCACTGGGAAGACATCTGCACGGGAAGGTTTTTTATGTACTGTGTATATCTCCCATTCTTGTTGATGGGACAGTTTTTTGCTGCATCTGTTACAGTTGTCTAAGGAAACATTGTGAATTGCAGCCCAGCTGCTTCCCCAGCTGAATGACCTTTTCACATCCACAGCCCCTCGTATGCTCCCAAAGACAACGGCTCCACTCTGTTGCCAGAGATTACATGTCCCAAATGGAGGCTGCAAAAGTAGCCTGAGGTCCTTTTTTTTCCTCTAAGAGACACAAACTTGCTCTTGCCTATGTCTTTGGCATAACACAGAACAGCCCCCAAGCTGCTTTACACTAAATGAACTATGTGATGCCAACCAGTCTGATGTGCAAATGGGACCCACCTGCAATCACAGCCTCACTCTCACACCACAGCTCCATAAATGTGGCTTGGTCAGACCACCTGTCAGTGGAGTGGTCCAAACTGGCCAAGAAGTTGTTCCAGGCTGGGGCTTGGCCAGGGACTCTACTGATGCTTGATGAAGGTGTTTTCATAGCTCTTCCCAGCACTGTGCTTTGCAGATAAAAGCAGAATCAGCCACCTAGGTATTCCTCTCTTAGGCCATGTAAGCATGTTGGTGTAATCATGGTAATCACCACACAGGCAACAGCAAAGCAGGAGCAGGTGAGATGATTTATTTTTCACTTCTGTTTTCTTTGGTTTATGTCAGTGGGAGCTGACCACCCACTCTAAGTCTGAAAATCCTAGCAGGAACCCTATCAGCATGTCTAGGATTTCCACAAACCTTCCGGAAATTGGACTGGGCCCTTTTGCATGGTTTAAGTTCACCTTCTGCTCCTTATGGACACACAATGGATGCATGTGTTTTGGTGCCAAAAAATACAGCTTTAATACAATTAACCTCTGTGAACAGCTTCAGTAATAAATTAAGAGCAAAACAAGTCCAGTTTTTTTTAAGTATAATCTAATTACAATATTTTACAAACAAACTTCCAAAGTTTTCTTTGGAAAACTGTATTTTTTTCCAAAATATTTATCTCAAAAGAATAATGAAAAAACCCTATTTGGTTGAATAATTTCAAATGGAGCATTTTATTCCAGCTGTGCTGACAAATATTTTTACCCATGTATTTCTCTAGGTAAAACATTCTACTGTTCAAAGGGGCATATAATTATCCATTTATTTCTCTGTCTTATCCTTAGTACACAAATGCAGCTGTCAGAATAATTTTGCCACATATATTTACTTAAGAAGCTGCACTTGGAATACTCCATACTGATTTGGTCATACAGACCAGGGCCTGGAATATATTTGCATTTCTTTTTTTGGTCATAAATTATTATTACTTTAGTAATACTATGCATAGTAAAGTATAAGATGGAGACTAAGCTGTTAGCTAATGAATTCTGCTTTCACTGCCCCTTCAGCACAGATCGGTTTGTCTTTTGGCTTACAATATTAGTTACAGCCCATAAATCATTTGCATGGCTCTATCTTGAGCCTGGGCTCAGCAGTTGCTGACAAATAAGAAATAAATGCAAAGGACATATTTATGTCAGGGGTTCCATACAGAGGGCAAATCCTGCTCTGGCTCCCTAGATGCTGAGGTATCCCCATGACTGTGCTCTTTTTCCCAAACAACTTTATCAGGATGCAGAACATGGAAGTAAGCACAGAGGCTTGCAGATGATATAAAATAGGACAAGCTGCAAACACCTGCCAGGACAAAGGAATGATACAAAGGCAGCCAGTGAGAACAGGAGCATGGCAGGGGGTGAAATGAGATGCAGCCTGAAAAGCATGCAAATTAATGAGCCTGAGGCACAAGTAAACTGAAAAAAGACCACTGGCAGTGGGAGAAACATGGGCAGCAGTGACAGAAAAGCATCTTCTGATGAGAGGGGTGGTGTATTAGGCACAAATAGGCACTACTGCAGTGCCTAGTGAGAAGTAGTGGTTTTATGGGGAAGCATGGCTTCAACAAGTGTGGACAGCACTAATGGTGTGTCGTGGTTTAAGTCCAGCCACGCAGTTTCTCACTCACTCACCCCCTTCCTCTCTCAGCTCCCGGAGGGATGGAGAGGAGAATTGAAAGAATGTAACTCCCATGGGTTGAGGTAAGAACAGTCCTGTAACTAAGGTATAACACAAACCACTGCTGCTGCCACCAATAATAATGATAAGGGAAATAACAAGAGAAGAGAACATAACGGCTCACCACACCAACACCCAGCCCGACCTCCGCAGTGATCTTGCCTTCCCGAGTAACTCCCAGTTTACATCCCGGGCATGACGTGCTGTGGTGTGGAATACCTTTTTGGTCAGTTTGGGTCAGGTGTCCTGTCTCTGCTTCCTCCTGGCTTCTCCTCCTCCCTGGCAGAGCATGAGACTCAGAAAGTCCTTGGTCAGAGTAAACATTACTGAGCAGCAACTAAAAACTTCGGTGTTATCAGTGCTGTTCCCAGGCCGAAAGTCAAAACCACAGCCCTGCACCAGCTACTAAGAGGGAGAAAAATGACTGCTACTGCTGAACCAGGACATGGTATGAGCTGATAGATACCTTCTCACCTGGAGACACTGAGTTGGTGTTTCCCATCCTACCACCTGCCAGTACCCCAGCTCTTGCACTACATAGCTACACACTCAAGAACAGGCCGAAGCTAACTGCTCTTCAAACTGTTCTTTGCATGTTCAGAGAGGGCTTTATGATGACAAATACATCTATCCTCACAGTAACTTTGCATGTTAGTATAACATTGTTGGAAAGTCCATAGGACTCTGTCTAGTCTCTACAGTAAGAAGTCTGAAGAATGAGTAACATGATTTTTCAGCCATTTCTTCAAATGAAAAGCTGCTTCATTGTTGTCAGTTTCCATTCATGCTTTAAGAGGTTGGTTTTATTCAGAAAATAACTCAGGGATGAACATGTCATTGTATCTCTCCAGGAATAGTTTCCTTTCATTAACTTTTTTATATTTGAGGAACTTGTAAACACACAATTCCAGATTACACCCCTATGTTATGCTCATTAAGAGATGGCCAGATACAATTTCAGCCATCAGAACAAAAACAAGCACTTGTGGGGAAAAAGGTTAATGCCAATATCTGATTCCAACAGTGGGTTAAAGCCTGGGTTAGATTTAGTCATTTTGTTAGACCCAGGCGGTCCTGATTTCATGGTGTTTCCTAAAGGTGTAGAAGAAGCTGCAAGCCCCGCTGATGCTGTGCTTTGTAGTGGGTAAGGCAAGCTCCTGTGGTCCCATCCTCACTCAGAATTGGTATCTGGCACCTAGGCTCCCTCCTACACTGCCACATTCTCCCACATCCTCTGCTTTTGCACAGGCTGGTGGCACAGGGCAGACCTGGTCCTTGCATGGATGCTCTAGAATGACCATGCCTGGGATCATGGCTTGGGCAAGTCCATGCTGCGTGTTTTTGATGTAACTCCAGTAACCCCCTAAATAAACTCAACCAGTGCCATAGGTGTGTTTTCTACCTCCATGTGTTTTGAAACAGTAAACCCAATGAAACGCCCCTTCAACAATTACACACCTTTGCCCAAGCTCTGTTCTCAGCTACCAACACGAGGGCAGCAAAGTTGTTCTGGAGATATACAACCAAGAACAAGAGAAACATCTCATCCTCTGATGTTTCTTATAACTGAACCCACAGCACACCTCTACCAGCTTAGCTGCTGTCTTCCAGTGGTTTCCTGTGGCTGTTGGCATGTAGGGACAAATGTTACTAACTAAAAGACTGCCATTTCCTCTTTCATCTCTGTTTTCTTATACAGAATGCAGAGATTTCTTCTGTTTTCCATATCATAAAATCTGAAACATACATTTGCATGCAGATAAACATGTTAATCCATTGATGAACACTTTAGCTGGCCTTCGTAGCTCAAGCTACAGGTATGTATTGAAAAGGGATCCAGCAGCTATATGTAATAATTAACCTCATTCCCCAGAAAAGCTTCCAGAAAAAAAACTACTGGTATATTTTCTACTTCATAGTATTAGAAATTATTATTCTACTTCATAGTATTAGAAAATACTGTAGCTCATGTTGAAGGTAAAGAAGATTGGACTGACAGGTTTATAATTGCTTTGATCTACTGAGAATTCAGAACAAGGCAAGCTGTTTGATCAGAGGCACTTTCTAGTGTCTAACTCATCGGTATTCATTAAGTGGAAATGCAGGCTGCTGCAATGAAGATACAGTAACTTGAACTTCAGCAAAATGAAAAGCAATCATCAGTTAGGTACTAGAGTCAGAGTGCTTCATTTGAAGTGGAAGAGAAGGCAGCAAAGAAAAAAAATTTGCATGATTTTGCATTGCAAAAGATGATTATTGTGAGGGTGGTGAGGCGCTGGAATGGGTTGCCCAAGGAAGCTGTGAATGCTCCATCTCTGGCAGTGTTCAAGGCCAGGTGAGACGGAGCCTTGGGCGACATGGTTTACTACAAGGCATCCCTGCCCATGGCAGGGGGGTTGGAACTTGATGATCTTAAGAGCCTTTCCAACCCTCATATTCTATGATTCTGTGATTGTAATTTGCAATATAAGGGTGGTTACAGAGAGAAAGCAGAAGGAACAACAAGACTGGCTGATAAATGCCTTTGCCCAGCTTGGGTCCTCCTAGCTTATGCCCTCTGGATTTGTTCAAAAAGGCAGAGCTCTGCTGTTACTCTCTCCCATGCCCTCGTCTGTCTGAGTAGATGTCCTCTTTAAGTAACCCTTCCGGGATAGTCTTCTATCTTCTAGGTTTTGTGTTTGCTTCCCCAAAGAGAGATCCCAGCAGAGGAAAAAGTGAAAAGCAAAAACCAAGGAAGTTTGAATGAGAATAGACCTGATATATAAATAAATAGGTATACAAATAAGTACATAGAGAATAAGAAAAGGGAGCTGGAAAAGGTATGTAGGTAGAGAGACAAAAGAGTTGCACATTCAGTTCAAATTCTATCCTCTGAAATAAAGAAATGGATGCAGAAAGACAAGAGGGGGGAAATAGAAAAAAATACTGCTTTTGTGACAAACCACCCATCAATCACTTCCTATTTACAACAAGAAACCCACTGTGCAAAATAGATAAGTGAAAGGGTAATTAGGAAAACAGATATAATTAAGTGTTTGGGAGCGTGTTTCCCAGCTCCTGCAGGAAATGTGCCAGATAGAACAGAAAAAAGGAGTCATCTCTGCAGACAGCAAATAATGGGCAGGTGGACTCTGCCTTCAGTAATGCTGTGCTCCATCAGCTTTGAGTGCAGTTTGGGCAAGCCAGGATCTGCTCCTCATCGCTTCCCCTATACTCCCTCCAGCCAGCTTCAGGGACATTCTGGCAGCTTCAGGTGCCATGGCCACTGCCTCCCCTCTTCCCAGTAACCAAGACGCTGCAGGAGCTGGTGTGAAATAGTGTGAATGTCTGTGTGCTTACTAGATATAAATGCCTTAGGATGGCTTCATGGTCACCTAAAGCCT
The DNA here is from genome assembly GCA_009867235.2 of Psittacus erithacus. Classification (NCBI taxonomy): domain Eukaryota; kingdom Metazoa; phylum Chordata; class Aves; order Psittaciformes; family Psittacidae; genus Psittacus; species Psittacus erithacus. The sequence continues at coordinate 28,154 of WYDI02037093.1, read as the reverse complement.
ATCGCTTCTCTGGAAAAACATGATTTTTATATCCTTTTACATTTTTTCTCTTTTGTTGTTTTGGGGTTTTTTTAAGCTAAGACATAAAAATGTAACTTGGAAAAGCAGAACTCACTTGTATCTAAAGACACTGACTTTTGTGAAACTGGAATTTTCTAATACTACTAATACTTTGACTGTGGCAAAGGGAATAAAGAAATAAAAGTAGAATGAGAGCAAGGCAGAGTACAGAAGTGAAGGACTGATTCTGCCGCACATCATTTCAGAGGATCTGAGGATTTACAGTTGATTTAATATCTTCTTTTTTCAAAATTAAAGTTGTAAATAAATAACGCCAGAAGCAACCCAGCTGTTTCCTCCCCCCCTCACCAGAGTTGTGTTAGCCCACACAGTTGTGTCTGCACAAGAGGATGACATAGGGCTATGACTGCTTCCTAGCCTATAAGCCTATATAACCTCTAGAGCAGACCTCCTCTTGTCCATCTAGCTCAGAACATCATCAAGAAAAGGTCATAACTATCCATATCTATCCCTGCAGGCACATGCTTTCAATCCTATTTTTGTTGCATTGGTATATACATCAGCCAATAAATTCTAGGTACATAATACAGAGTCTGTGGAAACACCATCCCTGGAGATACCCAAACTCACCTGGGGAAGGCCCTGGCAGCCTGTTCCAGCTTTGGAGTTTCCTTGCTGTGAGGGGGGAGTTGTACTAAATGAGCTCTATAGCTCCCTCCCAATTTAGCATTTCTACAGTTCCGTGATATAAATTAAACTGAGACCAACACTGAATAAGGAGAGAAGAAATTAATGTAGAAGTACAAAGCTTGTCCATTGCTATTGGCTGTAACCCAGCACTTACACTAAGTAATGTCTAGTTTGGTGTAAATCATAATACAGATCCCATTATGATTTGAGTAGTTTCTGTGGTTATCCTTGATATTCTCATTTCATAATGCTTCAAAAGTCCTACTGAAAGCAGAAGCCATGCTAGTTCATACACGTCTTCTATAAGTGAGGAAAGTGATGAGTCCAAGTCTGTGAAGGTGACCACCATCATTCCTGGAGCCCTGAAAACCACTGGCCCTAAAGTAACTCCAAGCCTTCAGTGCAAAAGTGGATTTTTGATGTGACAGTACTCTGGTTCCTGAGGTGGGAAACCAACCCAGCCTGCCATAGCCTACCACTTTGCCTGTTCTCCTTTCCAAAAGATGTTTTGCAGAAGTGTTAATGCACCAGTTTGTGTCTCTGCATATTGCAGTTGAGAGAGGCGGGAAATGAGTAACACTGTGAGCAGGACTTTAAATGACATTTTTTCCAGTTAAATTGTTAGCTTTCACTGACTTCATTACCCTTGTAACTTGTATTATAGTAGTACTCAGAGTGACTGATGCCATACAGTGATGGGCATCCTGAAACACAAAGATGGGGCTCAGTTGATCTCCACATCACCTTGGAAAATATGATTTTCACTTATGTTCATGTCTCAATTCCATTTAAAATCTGTCAATAGCAACTGTGTCTTTCAGTCATTATTTCCATTGGAAATTCCTAAAACTTAAAATTTCTATGCTTAAAACAATGCAGCAACTCGGGAAGTATGGTAGGAAGCACTAGTTTCAGCAGGAAGAGATTAAATACTTGTTATGTTCCTGAAACAAATGATGTGAAGGCAGTGGGCAATGATTCTAGTGGAATTTAACCAGCAAGCAGCACAACCTGCAGCAGAGTCCTGTGCAGATATTTATCTTATTCCATCTCTGTTCACTGAAAATTACAGGTTGCACTTTACTGTAATGAGCTTCCTGCATTTCTGTTAAAATTGTTTAGATTAAATAAAATTATAAATTGAAATGTTTTATTACAAGATTTTTTAAACAAGCACTCTTCTCAAATAAGGGTGTTTTGAACTATATTTTAAAGTGTTTCAGATATCTTTGATTTTAAAAGAACTACCCAAAGCATGCCTGTACAGATTAAATGAAACAATTTTGTTGTTTCAAAACTTAGAAGTAGCTTTTTGTTGTTTCAAACCTAGAAGTAGATATTTTCTTTTCTTTGTCTTTTTTCCAAACCAGGCTTGTGTTTTTGTGAAGAAAATTTACTTCAGATTGACCTGTGATGAATTTTTTCAATTATTGTATTCATTGGAGAAAGATAAATACCAACTAACCAAAAAGTCAGTCATTTATAAAACCTTAATCAAATTTTCTTCCATGACTTAATCCTAATGCATTTTTGACATAGACCTCTTGTTGACCTCCATGGAAGATATGCATCTAAAGGGAATGCAGAACCAGACTCGGCAGACAAAATTTGTATTTTTCTAATTGCTTTAATTGGTGTTTAATTTTTCCGCTGCTTAGAGCCCAAGTTACTGACTTTTAATGGAAAAAAGCAATGTATCCTGGAATGAGAATGTAATCAGATAAGGAAAATGGCTAACATTCTACTAGAGCCCCAGAAACAGCACAATTGGTAAATGTGAATGTTTTCTTTTGAGTTACAAACACCACCAATTACCACTTCAGCTAATTTGTATTCAGAAAACCACGTCCCTGAAAATGTGTAAAACGCCTGCTTTGAGAAACTGAGTGTCAATAACTAAACTTGCATCATCGTGCAGAGACCTCTGGAGCTGTAAGGAGGACGATTACATCATTTTCATTAAGGACAGTGATTTGCGGATTGTCTACAGGACGGGACTAATCACATTATTCATTAATTCAGCCTATTGGGGGCGGGGGGTGAGAGGAGGGAGAGAAGCTGGTCAAAATCATCAGCATGACACAAAGAAAATATGTTGTTTTGTCCAGATGAAACATGACAATGACTTTAGCTGGTTTGATTGTATGCAGATACTTCAGCAATCTACTTTTTGCCTATTTTCTGTTGTTTTTCTAAGGCTACTGCTTGTTGTATGTCCATGACACTTTATGCTAAGCAATCTGACAGCCTCTGGCACAGTAACTAGGTGTGACTTCCCCTCCAGCTGATTTACTGAGATCAGAAAATCTTTGTAATAAAACCTCCAGTGGAACAGAAGGGTAACGACAGTGGTGAAGAATACGTGCCTATCCCCTCTCAAATGTACTTTTACCAATGCCCTTTACTGAATATTACCAACTCTGTTTAGCATGCAACACAGGCCTTCTGCTGATAATATGTAACATCTGCTTTAGCTCAGAAGGGTAGAGAGCAAGAAGTTCTTGCAGGCAAGCTCTGCTCATCCTGGTTGTCTGCAGCAAATTTTAAGCAGAGCTGGTGTATAACAAAAATCACAGCTGACAAGACGTATTTTTAGCCACATGGTCTCATCTGGATATCAATATACAGCATCTCCAAGCACCTCCCAAGTCCTAGTAAATTCAGTGAGCTTATCTGTTGAGCATATAATGTGAAAAGTCTCTTAGTTAAATAGGGGAAAACTGTAAACACCATTTAGGGCAGTATGTTTGCTAGGTAAGATAAAGATCAATTACTTTCAGTGCTCAAAGTTGGTGCTGCCACAATTCTAAGCCCTCGTATGAAAACGTTCTTATCACTGCTACATTTCTCTCACCATTTACTGGTGCCATTTAATTTCTCCAATTCTAGACTAATCATTACTAAATATAGCTAGATTTCCCAGAGTGGCAGCTGCAAAGAAAAATACTCAGCCCTGAGCATATACAGGGCCATTTTCCTACATAAAGGCACTATGACTAAACATGGGATTCACAGAAATTGGCAGATTACTTCTCTGTCTAGAAGTGGAGATGGAGAGTTCTCCCCATCCCCAGTGTTGGAAACCCTGTGCTAGCATGTAGGGAAGCAATTGCTCTCTCTTTTGATTTACACCTATGAACGCAGAGCTATACAGAGGCTTTTTCCCTTAGACACCAAAACTGCCTCCAACCTTTCCTTCGAAGGATGAAAAAGTTGCCCATTGTGCTATGAGGCCTGGTGTCCAGTTTCACAGCAACGCTGGCAGCCAAGAGAAGGAATTGCCAGGCAAATACAGGTCAGCACTTTGAGTCTCATGATGGAGGTACTGACTTGCTCTGTGGAATGTCCCATAGGCATTAATGCCAGCACATGCAGGCTTGCATAGTACCGGAAGACTTCAGGGAGTGAATTTGCCTAGTTCTAGCAAGCCTACAATAAACCCAGACGTGCCTTAAAACTTGCCAAAACCTTGTTAAAATTTAATAGGAAAACTCAAAAGGACCATCGAAAATTCATGGCCTTGTACATGAAGGCACCAAAAAAAAAAAAAAAATCTGAAACGGGAATTTGGGAAAAAGTAATGCATTTTTTCCTCTTTTCATACTTTTTTCTTTAGAAATGTGGAAAAATATCAGGTCAGTTGGACACTGAGGAAAGAACTCTTAGCCTAAAGAAATATAATCTGTCAATACAGCAGTAAGCATAAACAGGATTTTGCAATGAAAAACTTTGTTACTTACATTAATAATAATTTGGTGCTATATCAGGCACATCTTCATAGAAGTTTTACAACATAATCCTAGTAAAGTACAGGATGATGAAATGATTAACAGCTCATAGTTGAAGTATTGGAATATGCTTACCATAAATTAACACTTGAGAAAACAATAGTCTTGGTTCCTTCAGAGTATTAAGGCTTTTTGAGACTTTTCTACTGGCTGCAGCTGAAATGCAAGAGCTAGAGAAATCCTGTCAGTGATTTCTATGAAACAACTGCCTCCATAATCTGAAAGTAAAAAACTGAGTAATGTGTATCTCTGGGCGAAAGTCAGGTGAAGATATTATGAAGTAATCACTTCAAAAGCAATTTCCTTTAGTACAGGATGTCCTTGAATTTTAATAGGTCATAAGTATACTGTAGCAAGGATTTCATTTCATGGTATGGTTTTCCTTCTCTGAAATCAAATCATTGCTAAATATACTCAAATGCACATTAGTACACTTATTTATAAGTTAAGTTAATTCCTAAAAGCCAGGCTTTATGGAATAGGATCACCTCAGAGAAAATTCTTTCATTCTCTTAAAACAGTACTGGCGTTATTCTAGAATATGCATTCTGAAAACATCCTAAGTTATTTCAGTTACTTTCAATTTTGTTTTCATAAACCCCCCATCTGCATAGTTAGACCTGTGCACCACTGCAATGTGGTTTCCTGGAAGTCCGCAAAGATTTATGGTTTTGCAGCACTGAATTACAATATTTTAATTAGCAAATCAACCTTCTTATTTAGGGATTATTTTGCTCCCCTGCAAAATCCAGTAGTAAAATCTGGATTAAAAGCATTAAAAAAACCCCACCAGTTTCAGTGCAGGTTTTTGGATTTTTCAAGTCCAAAATTTCACAAAACTGTGGACCAAAAGAAGCCTCCCAGTGATGGTATTCAGATGTATGAAACACAGATTTGTCTGACATCCTGCAAATGTTTGTTGACAATGCCAAATGAGTTCATTTTATTTCTCTCATTTTCACATACACGTCTATATATCTGTGTGCTTGTGTATATGCCACCAAACTCCTCCATCCTCCCAGTCACTTTTGTCATTCTCTGAATGCATCAGTCACTTCTGGGAAGATGCTTAGCATCCCACACAGTGTTGCAGCTCCCGTCACCCCACAGACATGGATAGCGTTTGCTGGATTCCTGCTTTGCAAGAGCGTGATTTTGCATAAACAACCCCAAATTTGCCATATAATGTGGCCACCTCATATTTAATATTTTTTGTTCCTCATCATACTAAACCTTGTTGCCCTGGTTTCATGCTCCTACTGGGAACTGGTGCCTCAGCTGGGCTTTTCACATGCTGTCTTACCTTTTTCTAGTTTGAACTTCGTTTTGTTATGTTCTTCCCACGTTTTTCACAAATCACTGCTATTTATTTGCCTGTGGTGCTGTAAGGCCACAAGAAATTGTCTGGGGCCTTCTCCGTGTGATGCTCAATATTTGAAGTGTTTCAAATTAAGTAGAATCGCAGGAATAAATGCAGTTACCAATGGTGTAGCCCATGGATATACAAGGTACAGAGAAATCGTCATCCCTATCCTCCAAAGCATCTAGATGAGTCTGAAATCAATCAGCACCACTGAAAGTCTGGCAGAGGGAAGCTGTGCATGATATAATCAGAAAACCAAATCCTGGTCCACTCCATTAACCCCAAAGCCATCCTTTCTCTTAGCATCTTTACATCAGTTCTTCACCTCCACTATGCTCACCTTGCCTCATTGCCTTTGGGATTCCTTTTAATACTCTGTTTATTCCTTCATCCAGATCATTAAAAAAGATGCTAAATAAGCCTGAATGTAACACCAGCACTAAGTCATCAAACACCAACTTGATGCATTAACATTTATCATTACCCTTTCTTTACAATTTGGGAAGTTTTCATCCCAAAGTACCTATCAAGACAATTATGAGAGCAGTACTTCATAAGCAACCCTGGTGCATTACTAAAACACAATTATGTTGGTGTAAATTGTCAGAGCTATCAATAGAGTTTGCCATTTTAGAATATCTGCTGCTGTTACCTCCTCCCTTTTCTTCTCCCTAATTTGCCTCTTCAAGGCAGAGCCAAGGCCTAGGAGCAACAGGGGAGCTTGAGCAGTGCATGCATGGAGCCATGAGATGCTGTGGAGAAAATACAGTTGAGAAACTTACGGGCTCTTCACTGGACGGGGAAAGTCTACAGTATTGTCCCTTGTGGCTCCTGCTTTCCTTTCACAGATCTCTAGGGTTTTCCTCCGTTAGCATTTTCTCCCTTGCGTGATGAAGTATGTGAGCTTAGCCTCATCCAAATGTAACTGCCAGGATCATTCCTCCCTTCCAGAGAAATCTTACTACTTTTGATTTGCTCTTCTTGTTCAAATAAGCAGGGCATGAGCTGCTTCCTGAGGTCAGCTCCACCAAGAAACACAATCCCTGTGAAAGACTTCCCCTTCAAGAAGGATACATGGAGTGCCAGTGATCTGAAGATTTGAACCTGCTCCTGGTTCAAACCTTAGACAACCACTGCAGCCTCTTGCAAACTGTACCTTTTCTGCCTTGTCTCAGCAGCAGCTGGTCTTTAGCTGGGAAACACATCCAGCTCCAGGCCCACCACTGAAGGCACTTGGAATTGATGGCTTCTCACAGGCACCATCTCAGCTTTCTTGCACTCCACAGGAACTGGCAATGTGGCTGCTCCCAATTAAACCCTACATTTGCTGCATAAATACCACAGTCCCCATGTGACCTGAATCCACTGACTTTTTTTATGTTTATATTTTCCGGGACTCCATGTCTGGTTTAGCAATTAACAGGTCTTTTATTAGATCTCCTTTATTTCCTAAATGCTCTCCTTTTTCTTTCTCATTACAGACATTACCTTTTTAAAGCCAGATAAAACTTCTCTTGTGTGAATTTAGTCTCCTCACTGATTTCTGGATGTTTTCGTTTCAGGCATCCTTATCCAAGCAAGAAGAATCCTTCATTAAAATGTGTTATATTTTTCATTTGTCCTTTGAGCACTTCCAATTGTATTTCTACTGGCTTCTATTCATACCTTTTCCTTAAAAGCCTTAGCCAATTATCTTTCTATTTTGTTCTGTTGTTGTAGATTTTCATAAATCTCAGTTTTTCTGTACCTAAAGGTGAGGATGATGGGAAAAAAGTAAAATAGAAAGCATTCCTGAGATCCTGGCAGTAAGCATGAAATTAAACACTTCAGAAAAGGAGCAGTGCCTTCTGGTATGGATTGCTTGGCCGTCCTACAGATAACATTACTCCTAGCCACTGAAAGCACTAAGCTTCCCAGCTAGTGGCATGCAACCTCTGAGCATATTACATACCTCAACTTTTATTTAGAGGGAAAAATTGCTGAAATTGCTATTAAACGGCTAAGAAAGTGTAAATTACAGAGGGTCCTTATTTTCTCCAGAATCACAAACTCCACTAATCTCATTACTTCCAAGGTGTTAGACTTGTTTGCTACAGTAAATTCTGTCCTACCTAAGTTGGCAGTGAAAATAAATACCTCAAGATATTCCATCATCTGAGAGGCATGTGTTTTACCACAAGATGCCATGCCCTGTGAGGTAGCAGAGTACATCAGTATCATGTTCTACTTTCCTTAGGTTTAAACATGAAGATTTTGACAGACTACTACCTAAAATATGGAGTGTCTGAGTCTCCCTAAAGGAAAAGCTAACAGGGCCTTAGATACCACATTTCAAGCCTCACTGCATTATTCAGGGGGCAGAAAAAAGCTTAAAAAAACTTTAGTTTTCTTTTAAAGGACTCAAAGTTGTGTTTTCAGATAGGTGGCTCATCAATTCTTCATCTCAGTAGTCAACTATAGCATCTTCTGCAGTGACTCACAAAGCTACTTCTTAAAAGAAATAGATAATTTTAAATTGAAGCAGATCTATGAAATGGTAATAAAAGCAAAATCTTCTTGAAAGGACTTTTGGAATATTGAGACCCAGCTTGGGTCTCAGTGTGGATCTGAGGTATAAATATATCTACATAAATGGAAAAAAAAAATGTGGGAAGGTCATTGAACTTAGAGAAGTGTTGGGTATACTGCACAGAGAGACTTTATGAAAGCATTATTTTTGCAGTCTGTTTCCCTGACCATCCATTTCAGAAAGCAATAATTTCTCATGATCTTGAAGGTCCCTCCTGCTGCAATGAGCCTGCGAAGCCATCACATCCCATCTGCTGAGTCACTGTTAGGCAAGTCACCAGCTTTCAGGAGTCACAGTTAGACTTGCCACAAGATATACTAGACCAGGATATCTTTGCAATGTGTTTCAATGGAGATATCCTTGCCTCTGCTTTTTGTTCACAAGCACCACCCCTGAAACAGACTTTTGGATGTGTTTTATGATACTTGCAGCCCAAAATGAAATTGCAGTAGTGCACAGGGGAATCCTTGCCCAAAGTATGCTCAGCCTAAACACAACAATGGGGGAAAAAACCAGCTATTTTTCTCCTTTACAGATAACTGATTAGGTTATTCAAGTGGAATGTTAAACACCTTTTCCAAAGTCATATTAGAGGTGCATGGCAAATCTGGGAATGGACTCCAGTATCATGGATCCTCAGCCAGAGTCCCACATAGAAGACTCTCTCCCTCTTTGAATGTTCAGTTAGAGGGTAGACATGCTTTCTGCCTCTCAACCCTCTGTCTAACACAGCAAACAAAAGCTACGTACACTCAGTGCTAAGTGACAATATCTTTTATACATCAGCTGATAAAATGTGACAAAACTTCAAAGTGATGAAAGAAGCTCAAGCTGTGCATCTGCACTATCAAAATGACTTTGAAGTATTTCAGTCGTCATTATCTCAGGGCCGGTTTTTTTGTTTGGTTGTTTTTGGTTTGTGGGCTTTTTTTGTTACTGCTAGTTAATTCAGAGATAATAAGCATCTCCTACTGAAGGTGAGATATAGGTAAATACACACAGTGGAGCTATTTATCTAAACATAAATACTCTTGCATATGATCAGCTAAGTAGCTCTGCAGGCTTTATCAATAGCACTAACCAGATTTGGAGCAGCTAGAATGGTTGCCAAAGTAATGGAACACTTTTTTTACAAACCTACATGTAGAGATTCTTTACATGCAAGCTGAATCCCACCTTAATTTATCTATAATATAGATAACCACTTCTGAGGCAGCTAGCTAATCCAGACTCCTGTACATTTAATAGAGGGAAACAGGGTTAATGGAACAAAACCGTCCAAGATTTGAAGCACGTGACTTGTTTCAGTTATCTGTTTTCTGATGTGTTGTTTCATGAATTAGAACTGATTTTTGGCAGTAGAGGGAGACTAGACTGATCAGCTCAGGTGTTGCCACTGCAGAGATTTACCATACGGCAGATGATAACCTTTGCTCTATGAAGACCTTGCCTGCAAGACTATCACAGACAACGTGTAATGCACTGGCTTTGTATCTCCCTTTTCTAAACGTATCAAGCTCTTCCAAATAGAGATCAAAAAAGACTTCTCTTCTTGTACAGCAGCTGCAAACATTAGTGTAGACAAAGTCTGAGGTTTGGGGTTTTTTTAATCCATTCACTCTACAGCTTCTCTATCTATGTATGAGGGAGCAAGTTTTATTCACTCATATAAACTGGAAATTAGGCACTAACTGATTTGAAAATAACAAGCCTCTTCAGAAAAGCAGTATTCTCTTGTATTACTGTCTACTGCCCAAATAATATAGCATGGGAAAACTATTCAGCTCTTATAATTTAAACCAAATAAGGACTGAAGCAGTTCATTGATTTGTTAATGACACATAACTCACCTGCAGAACATTTGGGATCTATATCAGTAATACAACAGAAAAAGCACATTTCCTGCAAGCAATAAAGGCCCCTCCACAAGCCCCATTATGCATACCCTGGGTGTGGGTGTCCACTTGCTGTATCCTATACCATCATGTTGGCCGCTGAGCACAAGCTTCATGAGGTGCCCCATGGGGATGATGCTTTCTTTGATGTATGTGGAGGATGCAGTGATGGCAGGGCATCTTCTGGCAGTGTCAAATCAGATTTGACTACTGCTGGTTACTCTTCAAGGTCTCTCCCTCTCTCCCCCAGTTTTCACACTTCTTTTATGCTTATTTCAGGCTGACTTCTTTTTTTCAAAGCTCTCTTTGAAGTTCCCCAGCTACTGTTAAATCCATGATGGTCTATCTTCCCCTTCAACACCATCCATTGTGGGCTGATGGTCACCATCATCTTTAACCTGATCCGTTAACATTAACAAATGCCCTCCAGGCAGTTTTGTGTATTCCACATGTGTGTGTGTATGTGTGTGTTTATACACACACACAATGTGTTACCAGGTGTTGTTATTCAGGCCACTTGCCAAGGGTTGCCAAGCACCTCCACAGTTATTTTAAGAGTGTTGTGAATATTCATCTCTTCTCTAGTTATTTTTTATTGTATAATGTAGTTTACAGTTTCATTTGGTACCTTTGTGGATGCTGAAATTTATGCACTCATTTCTTATTTAAGCAAAATTATTGGCACTGCCACTGTATTAAAGGTTGCATATTATTGCTTCTGATAATTATACAAGGAAAACCAGCTGTGGAAAAAGCAGTGGACATCCTCATGCCAGTATAGAAATCCATGGTTTCCCTGTATCATGAAAACTGTGCAGCTCTGCTCCTTTCATTGCCAAAAGGTTTCAGTAGAGCAGGAAGAAGATAGAAGGATATTCAAATGTATGAAATGGTGTTTATGCAATGTAGGTAAGACTCTCCAGGCTGAAAAAGGGAAAGAGTGTAAAATCATTGCTTATGGAGAGAACGGATGAGGATCAACTGTTAATTCTTTTATGCAGTGCAAGAATGAGGGAGCAGCAAATAAAGCTAGTAGGAGCCAGACAAAAGACAAAGCAGAGAAGTTGGTCCCTCATGCAAAGGGCGGTTGACAAAACATGTGGATGCTAAAAGTTTAAATGTTTAAAGTTTCTAAACAAATGAAACCAGCATCTGGCTCAGGAGCTCTGTGACCTGAAAATGGTTGGCAGTTGAGAGGAATATCAGAAGAAATTGTATCAGTTGTCCTAATTTTGTGTTCTTTCCTAGGTACGTACTTCGGGCTACTGCTGGAGATAAGATACTAGACACAAAGGACTTCTGGCGTGACGCAGTTCTTGTATCATTTTCATTTATGTCCTAGGGAAGATTCAGACACTGTTGGGTGGATGAAGGGAAGTAGGATTATGGTACAGTGAATGTTTCAACATGATAACCCGGCTAGAGCTGGGGAGCTGAGAAGGATACAATTAATTCTATGTTTATCATTTAAAATACATGTCTACAAAGAGTCTGAGTGCATGCTCCCACTTCTCTACCACAAAGCATAGCACAAGCACAGTTTACTGGAAACGTGAAATAAAAGCAGGTTCACCTCTCTAAAACTAAACAGGCTTAATAGCGTAATTAATTTTTGGTATTACTTAAGCTCTGGGAATGAAACCTGACACCAAAAAATACAAAAATTAAGAAAGAAGGACTGCCTTTCAGGATGTATTCTGCAGCTTTAAGTATAGGGGTGGTGCAAAAAATTATAGGCAATGATAATTAAAAAATTTATAACAAGCAGTGCAGTAATTATTTTCTGGGAATGCTATAAAATTGACAGCATGGGGTTCCAGGTGTGTTAGTATAAGGACTTCTTTCTACAAGGAGATTATCTTACACAGAGCTGGGATATGCTCAGCATTGCAAATTAGATCCTCTCTTCAGCTATATCCTCCTGCAGTTAAATTATTGCTTCTCTGCAGCAGAAATTTTCTCCAAAGTAAATTTTCACCATTCAGAACAGACATCCCAGAGGCATGTGGGCTGTAGGTAGGCCCTACACATCACAGAATTCTCCCTGGGGCCTATATTGGAATACATATAACAAAAAATTAGGCTGAAGCTACTCAAATTCTGGGACTTTGTGAACAAGCACAAAGCATTCATGACCTTAGCTGACAGAGATGATTTTCAATATTCCTATTATATATCCTCTTGAGGTTGGTGCAATATTTAGGGGAAAATAAGGATTATCTAATAAAAATACTTGTGTATGAAAATCATACTTTCACAGTGTGATCTTATAGAACTACCAGTAGCAAACGTTCACATTAACTGTAGTTTTGGAGTGTGACACAGCTGCACTTTTTGCTTTCTGACCCCAGCAACATTTCATTCAACATCACTCTCCAGTATGGAAAAAAACCTAAATAAATTATACTAACTGCTGTTCCCAGCAGGATGGTATCCCTGCAGGATGACTTCTGCAGGGGCTACAGTACAGGAAGGGCTCAAGGGCTGTGCTAAAGGAAGACCCTTTCTGCAAGGTAACTGCAAAAGAGGAATGTTCTAGAAGATGCTTTCAGCTCTCCTGTTGCTGCCCCAAAAGGAATGTTTCAAATCTTTAGTGGTCTCTGATGACAGCATAGGAAATCCACATTGACTTTATTCTTCCAGGAACCCATATTCATCCCAGGTAACTTCAGACACCCAGCCAGAGCACTTGCATTCCTAGTAAAGCAGAACAGCAACTGATCAGCAGTCAGTTCATTCATCCAAGGTACAGACAGTTTCATTTTGCTGTTCTGCCTGAGCTGTAAGAAGTAACTGAACTGAAGCATGTAATTTGCCAGATAAGTGTGAAGAAGGTTAGGGTAGTATATAAACAAGATAAACTTGCTTTCTCTCCCTGCTTTGGAAGAGTACTTGCTGGCACTTCATTTTGGGTTTTATCTGGGAAGGATATGAAAAATGAATCACGGATTCACGGAATCATTGAATCATAGAATCATAGAATGGTTTGGGTTGGAAGGGACCTTTAAAGCTTATTCAGTTCCAACCCCCTGCCACGGACAGGGACACCTTCCACTAGACCAGGTTGCTTAAAGCCCCTTCCAACCTGGCCTTGAACACTGCCAGGGATGGGGCAGACACAACTTCTGTGGGCAAATTATTCTCTGCATCCTCAGTGATAATGTCACCTGAAGTGAAAATGTTTATTGGCTCCTGAGAAATTGCCTAGTACGTGACTTTTTAGCAGGGGGGAACTGGTCTGTAAATTATCACAGAATCACTTTTCATTCTAACATCAAACTTTCATGTTTTCATATTACTTTAAGTTGAAATGGTCCTGTATGCCTAGTAACAATGACTGAATTGTACCCATGGTTGAGTTGATGACAGACTGAAAATCATAAGGTTATATGAATTTATAAAGAAATGCAGCAACATGATTAAGAGTGAAACACAGCTCTTGCACAATAAAATGTAACACTAGACAACTACAGCTTAATTTTACAGTGTTGTTTGAAAATGAAAAGTGACACAAAATTACATTCTTGGATCCCATGTTTGTTATATCTTCATTACTTTCAGATCCAACACATTCTCTTTATCAATGAGAGATGTGCTCAGTCAGCCCTAGAAATTCAGCCTCCCTTCTAAAATTCAGATTAGCTTCTCTTCTCATTATGTCTGCTTCAATGCCTATAGAAAGTTGAGCTGTGAATTCACTCAAGAGTCATCAGCCCTAAGATCTTCCAGCTGTGCTTTTCTAAAATTTGTGCACATCTCCATGACCCCAGGTTTGATGATTACCATGTTGAGAATACCCCTGAGGGATTCAAAACATTGTTTTAATGATGTTATGTATACAAGGTGCTTGCAGAGCTGAAACACAAATGAGAATGTTTCTGTCACAAAATAGGCAGATATGACTGTATGCACACAGGGAAGGGATCTGTTGATTAAGAAGATGGAATTTTTACGTATCCATTTTCCAGGGTACAACTACACTAAAATTATCCTTGACAATACATCAGACTAATGTACTCTGAAGTGTTCTGTAAAATTAATGAAGCCATAGTAATGGCAGGTAGAGCAGCAGCACTTTGCTGTTAAATCCTTAGTGAGTGGTTAATTATAGAATTAGGGACATTATAGCAAGAACCTGTCCATTCTCCTGGTAGTGCAAGTACAGTCTCAAGGGCTTTGAAAAAAAATGATTTGTGGGTTAATGTATTATACATTTTAAAAAAAAAAAAAAAGAATAAAATAAACTACTAAGGTTTCTCTGTATTAAAAGATGGCAGATCTTTTATAGAAAGAGACACATTCTGTTCAAAGAATCAGTATGTGTGTGCCTGCTAAGCTGATTTGTTTGCTGTGACCTGCTTCATTAAATGCCAGCTATTTTGTTCTGTGTGATGGTAGTCACAAGCCATGCACAGTCATTTTAGCTCCTTTACAGACTGCTAAGGGCTGTTTTTTTAACCCAAGAATGAGTTTTCTGCCGAGAATGCATGAAAAGTGAGCAACACTTTAGTCACTATAAGTCTAGAAATAAAGCAAATTCAATGTTCCTTTTTTTGTTGGATGCTCTCAATCCAGGAAGCAATGTTTATTCCATCTTACTTAGTTAATAAATTTCTTTCTAAATGGAGAAGCATCTGGTTTTGCCTCCTAAGTCCCTGAGGGTTTTGTTAAATTTGTTAATTACATGGACAGTGAAGGTAAATCCTATATTGACTCACTGGAAACCAAAAGTGAGATCTATCTGGAGCACTGAATAGTTGAAACACTAAGCAGATGGCTTTACAGCCTGGCAGACTTTAGGTTTGTACTCTGTTAGTCTGCCTTCATAAGATTTTAAATCCTATGCTAACTCATACCGAAAGACATCAAATAAACATAAAATACTGATATATCTTCAATGTATTCTAGTAGTAGAGTCACTTTGAATTTGATATTTGACACTAACAGAAGATAAATCACACTAGTACCTTCTGGGTAGGCCAAAAATTCGCTATTTCTTTTGCAGAGTTTTGTTGTCTACGTCTCTGCATAATTCTGCAACTTTGTGCAATTAGGCTGAGTCAGTCCTACATACATGCTTAGCTTTAAACTTGCCTGTTGACTTCCCCAGGATTGAACATGCTTCCAGATATGCTTTAACACTACTATTGCATTGACTTCACCACAAAAGCTTACAGTTTACACTGGCAAGCTTGTGCAGAACTCTCTGCAAGAGAAGGCAGGAGATTGCTGGCTGTATTGTCCCCTGCTAAGTGAAGAAGAATCCTTGCATTAAAGCTGACAATCCATAGGCAAATCAGAGTAAGCAGAAACAGAATCTTAAGACTTTAAGAGATGTTTAATCTATGTAACACTTCCCAACACTTTGTCACTCAAAGCTGTGTTCTTAAAAGTGACACCTTTACCAGCAGGGTTATGAGAAACAGCTGGTGAGATGGGAAAAATCAGTTAATCATATTCACACTCTGTAAGAATAAATTAATAAGTTCCATTTAATCTTATCATTTACTGTATCTTCCAACTAAGCAAATGTGGAAAAATAGGGGAAATTAGAGACCACCTCTCCACAGACCCTCAAAGTCAAACAGTAGCGGTTGAGAAAATCTCCTCCACCTTTCACATGACAGCAGATAAAAGCCTTTGGCAAGACGATACCTACATCTTACTTTTTGCCAGCTGGCAACAAAAACAAGACACAGAAATCTAGTGGTAAAAAATTTACAGATTTGTGTCTACCTTTCTTTCTTACTTCTGTAATAGAGTGTGAAAAAAATAGTGTTTTTCTGTCTTGTAAACATGCAGAACATTTTAATTTCCACTGTAACAACTCTCATCAACTGTGCCGTTAACAGAGATGAGAAACCTGGCACTGAAGTGAACTTAGTTATGGGCTAGTGAGAAAGAAATGGGCCTATTGCTGATGAAGGTTGTCAACACTTTGTGTAGGAAATTGCCAGCTTCTGTTAAGGAAATTACAGTACCACGGATACGCAGAATGTAACTCTGAGCATGTCCTCATTGACTCTTTGTTGCCCAGTTTTTACCTTTCTGCTTCTGTTAAAAGTACAGGGGAGGTAGGTCAGTGTGAGAAGAACTTCAAGTTCACCGGTAGCCTCAAATATCCTCGGATCTTGTCAGTGTGGGCATCCCACAAGTTCCAGACTCAGCCAACAGAAGCCAGGAGAGATCATTGAAGCTGAGGCCTCAGATATTCATGACGATTTTTTAAAACTAATTTTGGATCTTCAGGGCATGAAACAGCCTCTTTTTCCTCAGATATCTAAGGAGCATGCTAAAGACCAGCAAAGTATCTTCTTAATAGGATACCAAGTGTGGCATTAAGGGGTTCTAAATAGATTTGCACCCAGGAAAGCCCTGTGAATCTGTGTCAGTTCCCTTGAAGGGGACTTGGTGATGCAGAATTTAACAAAATGCCAGTTCAATACACTATACTATGTCTAAGGACTCAAGGCACTTTGGGATTGACACTTGTCAGTCAGGCATCTGTAGTCTTTCTCCATTCAGTTTTCATTGCTTTTTAATGTCTCTTTGTGCAAAAAGTTTGGATAAGACAAAAAAGTCAATATGTATACCTTTAAATTCTTTAGACCGCACTATCTCCTGTCATGGGTTTCACGCTGACTTACCACAGCTAAGAGCAAAACAAGATCCTGACAAAGAACATTCTGTCCTCCAGTGATAGAACAGGCACTAGAAGCCTACTGATAAGCCCTATTTCATTAAATCAATTTCAGAAAAAGAAAAAAAAAAGTAATAAAAGTTTCAGTACACAGTGGTCACGAATACTCATGACAGCCTCCCATTTTTATTTAAAAAGACCATTCAAAACAGGCACCACAGAATTTACACCATTCAAATTACAGAGCAGGATACTAAAGTTCTCTGATTTTCATCCAAATATTCCTAGGATATCATCAACCAAAATTAAGTCCAAACTCACTCTTATCTCCTTCTCATATCAGAATAAATTAGCACTTTAAAATACTAATAATTTACAAAGGAGACTGCATGGACAAAGTGATCAAAGCAACACAACAACTCCTCTATTGGAATTTATTTCCTGAAGGCAACTCTGCATCCTTGGGCTTTTAATGTCCCTTTCAGAGGTTTTCTGAGCTAAATCCAGATACCATTACTCCATATTTCTACAGTCAGAAAGGATTTAGTGGGTTTTCCTCAGAAGAACCTCACAAGCCAAACACTGTTCTCCCTAATGTTCTCCCTTCCCCACAGCTGGAGGCTCACTCTCCCAGTTTTGTTAGGGGAATGGGACAAGACATGAACAAGGATGTATCTTTCTGAATTTGTATTAAGCTTGATCTAGTTCCTTATAGCATTCATGGCATATCTTCACAAACAGCCCTGCCAGCACCACTGTGGGGAAACTGCCTGGTAGTGCATAGGGAAGGGATGGGGAAGATGGCAGTACCTTCAGGTATCATTGAACTACAGCCTCGGACACATGCCCTTTGCCCAGGGAGGTCTTTAGTTAACAGCTTTGACTGCTGCTTCTGTAAGTTATGATGATATATGCAAACAACTCAATGAATTGACTACTGGGTCATGTAAAAGTAAGTTGGCTATATTACTGACTTAACAGTACAAGCTAGTTAGAAACTACTGCAAGTAGTCTACAGTTTGTCAGCCTCATTGAAAGCAGTTACCAGTGCTCCTCAGACAAAAAACAGACTCCTCTGTCCAATAAATATTTTTGATGCCAAATAAAGTATTATTAAGTACTGAATACTGAAGGAATCAAGACTTAGTATTTCTGTTTAATTCTGGTGGATAGAAGTAGCTGCAGTACTTGGAAAACAGCTCTTCCATTAGCATCACTTTAATGTCAACATCAAAATCTGGATGGGAAATTGAATACAACTGCCAAGTACATCTAACATTTTGTTGCTGCTGAAACTGGGAGTTTTGGCTTCTCCTTCTTTCCTGTGCAGGACCCATGTGAGAGACTCATTTCTAGGAGTATGGTTGCCTGTGCTCCTGGTCAGCTTTTATACCAGACAGCTGACCAGCCTTGAAGAGAAAGTGAGAAAGTGCTGCAAAGTGCCTCTTTGGAGACAACTGCCCTTTGCTTGGATGAGGCTTTTCAGGTGATGCTCTTGTCCTTGGTCCTTCCTGGAGCTCCACTGCAGCCATGCCTGTGCCTGGAAATGCATTTCACTGACATGGTCATGGTCTAAGGGCTTAACTGCCTGGCTTCATCTCAGGCTCTGCCTGACACCATGGACTTGTCCAGTAATATGGGCTCCTGCATGAATGCAGCAACCATCATAGGGTCTGTTAAGCTCACCTCCCTCAGGTACTGTCGGACAGGGCTGTGGGGTCTCTGCCCTGTAGTCATCCTGGCTCCTGGCTCCTCTTCCCTTACGGCACAGCCACATAGCTGCTCCCTGACTGTTCCACTTAACTGAAGGACTCACTGCTCTGGCATTAAGCAATTCATCTTTTTGTCAGGCCAGTTCTCTGAAAAGCACTGTTCTTACAGCATATTATTTTCATAGAATGTCACATAACATTGATGACACAACCCATAAA
The DNA here is from genome assembly GCA_009867235.2 of Psittacus erithacus. NCBI lineage: Eukaryota > Metazoa > Chordata > Aves > Psittaciformes > Psittacidae > Psittacus > Psittacus erithacus. Next base: position 9,257 of record WYDI02037093.1, on the reverse strand, counting down.
GTTAATAGCCACACTTATGCATAACCTGGCTTTCCTCTGATGTTCCAAGATACAGGATGATATCTGTGGTGGCATTAGATGCACTGCTGGTGTTAGGACCTGAGCTGCTTCTGCCACAGACGATGTCAAGGACCCTTTTAGGAAGGGTCCTGCAGCAAATCCAAGAGCCCAGAGTAGGGAGCAGGCTATATGAAAGGGGGAGTCAGATAAGGCAAGCCAAATCTGCTAACAGATTTATAACCAGAAACAGCTGAAAGATAGTACAACTATGCCACATTGCACCATAACATACACCTCTGTTTTTCACCCTTCTAACTACTTGAGTTGATATTCAGCCGATGATTAACTATATAATTTGTCACCTTGATAACATCTTAAACTGTGGGTTTCGTAACTGGGCTATAAAACAGTAAAAAATAGGATGCTCTAATGATGCGTGTCTACATTCAAGATGTCTTCAATTTCTATGTCAATTGAAATTTGGATTAATTTTGCTTAATGAAGTAGCCATGTTCCCCTAGAAAATTAACCTTTTCTGAAGGACCTCACACCAGGATACCAGCACAGTGAAATGAATGCATCTGCAGCAAGAACCTTCCCTCTCCCTTTTCTTCAGTTACAAGAAGTAAAAACATCTGCCATTTTCCCTGCTTTGGTTGGTCATATGGCTTTCTCAGCCTTTAAAGTAAAAGGAGAGTTACCTAGAGAGCATGGTTATCTCTTCACAGCAAAGGGGCCCAAAAAAGCAGCTGTGTGTTCATCCCTTCATCAGCTAGAGTGCTCACCAGAGCCTGCCCAAGAAGCACTGATGTTGAGGGCAGCATAGAAGCTAGTACCAGAAAGGAATAGCTAGATGCCTAGTGAAGCTGTAATGCCAGAATTCATGAGGGGGTTTGGAGACAACAAAACCAGTGTGCGATGATGGAAAAAAACCCACTAATCTGTAGCGCAAACTTGTGAAGTTGGTCTTGTCTTATCTTGTACACTAGGTATCTGCTTCAGAGCACCAAGGGCTGCCTTTACTTCCGGTGATGAAACACAGGTGCTGTGAGGGTATGCAATATCTGACAGTGGTCAGATGTTTTAGATACCTATTTTACAATTTTTACACTTACTTTGCTAACAGAAAGGGAATACTAAAGTGACAGATATAAACATCCTAACCATTATCTCTTGCATACTCTTCAAACATCTCTGGTCTGGAGGATAGTGCTCACTGCAAAAATGCTAGGAAAACAAAAAAGAAAAAGAGAATGAGGTTCATTCAGAGCAGAGGACTAGAAAGGAACTGTGAAGAAACTGTCCCCTCCTATGTAAGGACTTTCACATCCCATTCAGAATTTTTATTTTATTCAAGGTTAGTGCCTTTTCAGAGAGAGATGAAACCCAATTGGAAGGTGTCTCAGACGTATATAGATAATTATCATGAACGAAACGAACTTGACATATTTTGTGGCTCATTATAGAGATTACAGAAAAAAACCCTTGCAAACAGTTCAGGTTTTACATGAATCTTCTCATTGATTTACAAATGATAAATGGTCTGAGGTATCCAAAGTGTGACTGTGCCTAGAATGAAAATACAGTTAGATTCATTCAGAGTAGCTACACATACATTTCAGGAGATGTAAGTTCATTATTTTAGTCATGAACATCCAAAGCCAGTGTCATAGCTTCATTTCTCACTGCATGATGATCAAAAATGGTAGATATCCTTTCTTAGGCAAACAGCTAAATAAACGTGTGAATGTGGCAATCAGTAGCTGGCATTTTTTGCCAATTTTAAATGAGTTGGTTTCATTTCAAAGTGGCTGCCATCAAAGGAAAACATACTCCATTATCTCTACAAAACTTCACAGCGTGCTTTCCTAACATGGAGCTACCACTCTGAGGAACAAAAAAACGCACATAAACACCTACTTCAAAGCTAGGTAGATCTACATTACATTACTGTCACTGAAGTTTTGTGGTCTATACCCAAAAAAGGATCACAGACTTTAGAGACAAAAAAGGTAAAGAGGACTGTTATTGCTTCCTGTCTCAATTGAGGAAATGAAGGATTAACCCTAGATTCTCAAAGATGATTAATCATTAATTCAGTGGAAGTGTGGGACTAATTATCTGTGAGGATCGAAGCCAAAATGATTTGCTAAAGGTCACCAGGAAGTCTGCAACCACTGCAGAAAAGGAATTCGATTCTGATAAATGTGAATCCACAACTAGAACCAACCACTCTTTTTGACTTTCACTTGCAGCATTTAGGAACCCTGAGGAGATGACTTTGATGATAACCTCTCTGATACTTTGAATGCAGCAACACAACTTACTAATAGACAAGAGAAGCTGTGACTTTGCAAAGTGTTAGTCACCCTGCAGCAACTGTTCTTTAAACTGTGGTTAAGTGTCAAGTGTTTTGTGCTTTGGTGAATACTGGCTAAGCTACCTCACATTTGCTGTGGGGTGAAAACATCTTCACAGGTTCTTCCAGCAATATAGTTACTGCAGTGTAAACTCCCCTTACGGTAACTTGTTCATGCACAGTCAGTTCTGATAAATTCCAAGGATTAGCAGATGTGCCCCATGAGTGAAAAATGGCCACCTCTTTTTATTTTACCCCATTTTTTGTGATAAAATGTATTAAAATATTTTATGTGGAGTTTTTTGCTTCTCTAGTTTTGAATATGAAATAGGCTTAGTGCAATTCTCCAACAGGAGTTCTGTCATTGCTAAGCTGATTAGAAATCCAGGAACAGCACAGCTGAGCTCTATTGTAAACTATCAGTAATGATCACCACTGCGAATTATTGTGTACTCCTGAAGAACAAAATCCATTCTAAATCAGAATGAGAGATGCAGGACAGTCAAGGAAGCTCGGAAGGTGACTGGGTAGTTTTATCAGTCAAATGGATTTTATAAAACACCAATTTTTCAAAGCTTTACTCATTAATGCGGTATAAAACCAGGCCTTAGGGACTCCATCTCATCAGGGGCAAAACCTGGCAGCAAAGAGAAAGCTGGCCTATAAATCGTTCCTGATGGTTTGGTTTCTTGAAAGCCTGCAGCAGTGTAATCACTGAACTTGTCAGAGCACTTGATCACACAGCTGGCATGTCCTAAAAGAGGATTCCAATAAAATGCCTCCGACATGCAGTATCAAGCACCATACAAAACTGCTGCACATGCAGAACGCTTGGCATGAATCACAGCCTTGAAGTTTGCATTAAGCTGACAAGAAACTTTGTGAAGTTGAAGGACATTTTGCTCTCTCCCCACTGATGATGACATCAGCATCACGATTTGTGTCTGAGGTAAGCCATGTGCTGCTGCTTGAGAGTGCAAACTGACAAGAAACAGTCAGCAGCTCTGTTACAGAAGTAATCATGATGGCTCCATTCATTGAACAAGTGCAGGTGCCCATATGATAGCACTTGGTGGTTCAGCAATGGCAGATCAGCAGTGTCGAGAGCAAACTCTCTGCATCCTTACATTTGTTGTAGAACAGTGAATTCAACAACTATTGCTTCCTCCTCATCACCATCTTTCTCTGAAATGGACTCCTGTTGTTATCTTACTACTATTTGATCCTTACCATGATCTCAGCCATCTCCCTGAGAGATTGTTGCTGCCTTTTAATAAGGAAGTGTGGTCTTACGTAAGCAGCTAGATTAACAGGCATTAATGGTGCACCAAAATTACTGCAAGTTTCCTTAGACTTCTTTTTTGAGCTAATTCCTTCCTAATTTGGAAAACTTATCAATGGAACCAAAGACTCCTTATAAATTCATTTTTTTTTTTAATCTGTTGAAATAGCTAACACACATGGCACACAACAGCTCTAGGACTAAGACAATTCTCTCTTCTCACAGACCACCAAAGACCCTTCAAAGTCTCCAGTGCTAGTGATCTGGGCCAGATGGCTCAGAACAATCACTTTTAAGAGTATCTTGGAACATATGCTTGCTTGCTTTTGAATCTAAAGGTGAATGGGCTTGCAACTTATGTCAGAGGGTCATCCCAAAGCCCTAACTCCAATGGTAACCTTATTTGGAGGACCCTACAGCTTGTTATCCTAATATTTCCCTGGGACATGCTCAGAATGTCCTCTTTTGGGGACCTGGAAGCCTATGTTTCTTATTTAAAACCCCAGACAGTGAAAGCTACCATCCCAGAATTTGATACTAACTGACAAGGATCACTTTACACAGGATGTGGGACAGCCAAAGTATGCTGTGCAGTGTGGTGAGCTTGGAGTTTTTGTTGGGTCCTGATGGCAGGGTAACTTCTGGTTTTATCCAAGGATTCTGCAAGCTATGTGATCACTTCAGAGGAGGGAACCCAGGTCTTAACCTTCTAAATTTAGCTATGAGACTTGACTTAGGGTCTCCTTGGGGATTCATCTCTTGGCCCCATCATGCTTGCCTTCCTGGCTGATTAGGCTTCACTTGGAGGGAGGTGCTGTGGGTACCCTGCCCTTCCCACAAGTACAATCTGGAGGTCAATACACTGTTTGGAGGAACAGTATGCTTGCATCCTCTGAGGTTGATGAGGATGCTGAATGCAATTTGCAGGCTTTCTGGATAATATAGACTCTTAGAAGATGTAAATTCTGCTCTGTGAAGTAGTTGCGTCTGGATGTAGCACTCAAGCTGATGAAGGCACTTAATATGGGTTCCTATCTCTAATGGTAGCAAAGGAATCAGATCAAGTTCATCCACCTCTTTTCCCCATGGATTAATTCCCAGGCTTTCTGGATTGCTCTTTGGAGATGCCCTGGGCCATGCTTATGTTACGTGCAGAAAACAGAGTAAAGTGCTGCATGCTCTCCTGCTTTTGAGTTCCACCACCTCACTCTAATGATAGTGGTAGCTGAGAATCCTGCATTGCCTTGTGCTCCATGCCTCAACTCTTCACACTGTCTGCTCTAGCTCATTTACTGAGGCTAGGGAGCTACTACTTAGCTATTGTAATAACTATATGGGAGGCATGCCAGCAGATTTTTTGGATCTTTTTAAAATTAACTTCAAAACATAAGTCTCATTGGCTCTGGTCACAGCACTAATCAACTTCAATCCAAACTCCCTGTAGTAGACTCCTAATTTCCACAAACGTCAATATAAGACAGATATTTAACTGCTACCGGAACCTATATCACAGGTCCTTCATAATCCCTGATGCCCAGTTTTTAATCTATTACTAATCCTATGATCCCACACCAAGATTCTTTATGTCTTACCCCAAGTCACCTCTCCTGGCACTGGTGCTAGTTGCATCTGCAAGAGAATTATGAGTCACTCATGAGTCATGACAAGCCAAATGCTGTGCACAATTAACCGCCTACCTACAGTTTTAAAGAGACACTGATCCTGTTAGGGTTGCACTGATTTAAGAACTATTACAATTCCTGGGATAGATTTCATGTTTCCTGAACTGACACTGTCAGCTGGCACTGTCTTCTCAGCATAGGCCTTTCACAGGTATGTACATTTGAGCGCAGGAAGATCTGGCGCCAGAAGCCAAACAGGAACCTGCAGTTTATAGTAGACACTTGTAATCCCAATACCAGTATATGAACACAGAATGGTTTTCCTGGAGTTTTTACATGTTCTGCTTTATCTTACAAATGTCTCTTGCAGACTCAAGGCTCATCTATGCTCCTGACACTGTTAGTATTTACCATAACTGATGATAACAGGTCAATGATATGGGACAGTTTATACAGATTCGCTCTTTCCAATGCCAATATCATTTGCCATGTATTTTGCATTAAGTTATTCAGGTGAGACAATGCTGACCATAATGGAAAATCTTTTGCCTGCTGTGGACACAGTTGGACCTAACTTCATGCAAAACCCTCAGGTCTTAAGGCACCCCATCTGGCATTTGGAATTTGTGTTTCCCTCACCCCAAGTACTGTTTATGTCTTGGCCGTGCACCTCTCTATAGACTTTGCTATAACAATGAGAATCTACTCTTCAAATTGTTCTATCAGAGGAAAATCTGCTCATACTATAGTTGACAAACACAATAGACTTCAAGCCCAAAAGACAATAGAGGGTACATTTTCCTCTTCTAAAGTCTTTTATATTAGACATGGCACCAAACACTGGGGACACCATCAGGTTCATCTTTTATTCCAAGGCATTTCACAGACTAATAGAGATCAAAAATGTTCCTAGTGGAAAGAGCAGCAATCTGCAAGAAGGGATGGCCAAGTATTAAAATGCTGACAAGTGTGTCCAGCATCTGCTACAGATATGATGAATACATTCCTTACTGCATACAGAAATAAGCATGGCCTACTGCTTCAGTATTCTGCTGTGTGTTTGACTCTTGAAGATACTTGCCTCAGAAATCTGCAGTAAACAATTCCATGGGGTCTTTTATATGATTGGATGAACTATGAAAAAGGTGGTCATGTACTGATATTTCCATTTTTCTCTTGTTGTTGTGGTTTGGTTTTTTTTTCACTGAATCTTTCGGAATCAGTTCTTTGGAAGAAAGGCCAAGTCCAAGACTTTCATAGAATTATGCCAACAGAGAATTTGGCCCCAGGTTTATTTTCTGTGTATTTTGAATTGACAGCCTTGTACCTGTAGCCAGAGGGAGCAGATGGAAGAAGTTCCAATAATAGGTTTTTTTCTAGTTGTATGCTTCAGCAAAACACAAAATATTGCAAGGAAATCTTTTACTTTTTTAATTTTATATATCAAATGACGGTATCAAGAAGCCATAAGTGCCCATTTTAGTTTACATTCAGCTCTGGAAGCCACCACTGCACAATTTCCTAGTACCACTATCACAACGGCCAGTGCACTAACTCAGTGATATTTTTGCTATAACTACAGCAAACCCCACCAATCAATGTGATTGTGACTGATGGGTTCAATCAAGTCTCCTCCTGTGGACATGAAGCTGTGAACTCAAGCATAATAGACACAAGTCTAGAGCCAATTACTTATTGATCCAGATGTAAATGGATATGGACTCATGTCCAGACAGGCTGCGAGCTGCTGCCTGCAAGAACTACAATGCCCCTTCTAAACCAATACTACTGTCTTTTTCAAGATACTTGTCTCATAACCCTCATATTCATTAGGATATTAGCTGTTAGTCTTGATGAGGTCTCCCATAACTGCTACTATAAGAGAGTTAGCTTAAGAAAAAACTGTGGTATGATGAGGAATATTCTTTTCCCCATGCTTTTAAGAAATGAAATTGGCTGGACAGGGTCAGAAGAATGATCCATCTAGCGTAGGATTCAACCTTCAAAAGAAGTTACTTTATGCTTTGCCAAAGGTATCACTTTATATGTAGCACATTTGGCCTCAGCCGTTTCAGTTTAGCTACACTCCTTGGCAGTGTCCTTTCATTTAGCAGAAACATGGACCATCAGAAATTACCAGTGTCTGACATATGATACTAGCACTGATGCTTCTGGAAATCACAGTATCAGTGACAGATGAGACTCAATGAAACCCCTGCACCTTCCACAATTTTATTGCCTTTTTTCCCACCCACCGACAAAAGCAACATATCCAATGGAGTGGAGCAAGACTTTGGCCAACCCTGTGCCCATGGCAGCAGCCAGACTTCAAAGGTGGCAGGAAAGGACAGTGTCCAGGGTTCAGCAGTAGCAGTAATTTTTTCTCCTTGGTAGCTGGTGCAGTGCTGTTTTTTTGACTTTTGGCCTGGGAACAGCGCTTATAACACCGATGTTTGTAGCTACTGCTTAGAATGTTTAGACTGACCAAGGACTTTCTGAGCCTCATGCTCTGCCAGGGAGGAGGGGAAGTCGGGAGGAAGCAGAGGAAGCAGCGACAGGACACCTGACCCAAACCAGCCAAAGGTGTATTCCATACCACAGCACGCCATACCCAGGAAGTAACTGGGAGTTACCTGGAAGGGCTAGAGCACTGCGGGGGTCAGGCTGGGTGTCAGTGTGGTGAGCCGTTGTATTCTCTCCCCTTGTTGTTTCCCTTGTCATTGTTATTATTGGTGGTGGCAGCAGTGATTTGTGTTATACCTTAGTTACTGGACCATTCTTATCTCAACCTGTGGGAGTTGTATACTTTCTGTTCTCCTCCCCATCCCTCCGGGAGCTGAGGGAGGAAGGCGGGGAGTGAGTGAGAGATTGTGTGGCTTGGCTTACACCACGACAGACAATAATACCGGTCTAGTTAAGGAACATTTGGTAAAACACTCCAGAGAGCAATTTCTGGCACTCAAATAAGTACAGTTAGTTTCTCTTGAGAAAATAAAACAAAATTTTGGAAAAAAAAAAAAAAAAGGAAGAAAACAACAACAATCCTCAGGAACAGAGCACTTACCATGCTTGATAAAGGCAATAACAACAGCACATTCACTGTACTGCTTCCTCTAAATGCTCTTATGGCAGCCATCCAAAAAATAATCACTCAAGGACTTCCTGAGCCAGAGAAATTGTCACTATATATATAGCAATTGTATTATGCAATTGTTTAATACAATTGTGGTGTACAGAATGGGTACTTAAAACACACATTGCATACTGTAATATATTACTATTGCACAAAACAAAATACATCCACATTTTACTTTAGTTGAAGTTTTCTTTTATGGATTTCTCCAGTCACCTTTTGAATTATGTAAGTTTGTAGCATCCATAACTTTCTGCAGTGAAAATTTCCACAGCTCAGCTGAATACTGTGTGAAAATTCACCTCTTTTGTTTGCTTTTATCTAGTCATCAGCTAGTTTCATTTGAAGTTCTCTTGCATTTGTACTGGATGAGACAGCTTCTAACAACAATTTATAATTGTCTTTTCTAGCCACTCCTTTTCATAGACCTTTCTACCCTCCCAGTTATCTCTGTTAGTCTACTCACTTGTCTATTTATTATTTAGCATAGTTCCAGAGTTCCATATCTTTGATCGTCCTTATCACTCATGTCTGTATTTTTTCCAGGTTTGCTATCACCCTTGAGACAGAAGAACTAGAACTGTACTGAGCACCTACAAGAGACACACTGCATATTATTTTCTGTTTAGTTTGCTGTTGCTTTCCTAATAATTTTTAATATACTAGTTGTTTTGTTGCTTAACAAACCCCAGAACAATTAATAATTGATTAAAATATTAGAGAAATAACAAGGAAATAGCCTAGATTATCCCTTAGCACCAATAAGGTATGAACTGATCATGGCAAGTGTCATGGGTTCAGCAGTAGCAGTCATTTTTTCTCCTTCTTAGTGGCTGGTGCAGCACTGTGTTTCTAACTTTC
>WYDI02037092.1:0-11104 GCA_009867235.2 Psittacus erithacus | reverse complement strand
TTATAAATGACAAAAGCAAAGACCTTGCATTTTGTTCAAGGCTCCATTGTGTGCAAATCAAGGAAACTCCACAATGGCAAATACACTTCCAAGGGAAGAATTCCACAGTATCAAAAGATAAAGTTGCACAGGGTGAAATAAACTGATCTAAAGGCTCACCACTGTCAGAAAGGGAGCTCCCATTTCACACACCCAGGTTTTTCTCTTTTTCCATCTATGATACGATATGATATATGATATATTGTTGTATGTAATTTACCAACACATCGGATGATGCTGAGAGCCAGCACAACTCCCTAACCTGTCAGAAAATGATCCTTCCCCTTCATCTTTCATTCCAAATAAGAGATAAGGACTATTTTCCTTTGAATTATCAATCTAAGCAGAATGAGAGCAGTCTGATGAGCAACAGCACCAATACAAAGGAGAGGTAGAGCAAGAGAGAAGGACAGAAGAACTGGCAGCAGGAAAGAGAAAATGCAGTGTGTGAAAGATCCTGCCTTTTCACGGCAGCTCATATGTTCCTGTAGTCACACCCCAAATGTGACCATGAAATGCAATTCTTTGTTCCTGATTTTACTTTGTTGCTTACACAGCTAAGTCTGAAAAACAGTTTGCTGCAATGGGGACCTTGTGCTTTTAAGACCTGCCTTTCTCCATATGGATCTGCAAGCAACCAAGTTTACTAGTACTTTTGGTGGACTTTAGTTTTTAAGGATGTCAAGACATCATTAAGTCTAAAATAACTGCCCTTCAGGACAAAAACACTGAATATTTATGGATCCCTGAAGAGAAAATGTTAAAGAGCTCACAGTTGACAGCATTTTAATAGGATGCCTGAACTAGATCCCTGCCTATTTTCCAGGAGATGACAGGGAATGCTTGCTAACAGGCAGAAATAAATGCATAAACTTGTTTTCTATGTAGGGATGATTACTGTTTAACAGCTAATTAAAAGCTGCACCCAGTGACCTTTTTCTAGGAAGAACACCTCTTGGACCATACAGAGATGTAGTTATGTTCCATTGGAAATACCTGACCTATCGACTACATGGAGAGACAGGGCTGGCAGTCTTGAAGAGCATATCTTGTGCCTTGAAGCTTTTCAGTTCAGCTAAAGAGCTGAAAAAGTCTGTCTGAATACATGCCACAACTTATAGGAGACTCTCAGTACACCTACCAGGCTGGTGGCTGCCTGTGCATACATCCCTGCCTAACCCCCTTGTGTCCATACACCTTCCATGCTGCAAATCCACCAAGTCCTCAAAAGGTGACTGCAAGTACCCAGTCCCAAAGGCTTTCTTCCAGTGGGACGAAGGTTTGTTCACTTGCATGGCCTCACTTGGCATACTTGGGTATCGTTGTGCAACCTCCTGTAGGTAGAACTGCCATGGGGAGCAAGGACAGCTCAGTATGCACAGAGGTAATGTAATGTAGTTACTTAGGCAACACCAGAGAGGATTTAGGGTGACTGCTGCTCTACAGTGATCACTATACTCAAGGACCACGAGAACTCTACTAGGAATGGAGGTTCACAGAGGGTGTGCCTGAAACCAATTTATCCTCTTTTCAATGTGCAAGATGTTGTAAGGCATGTGAAAGACGGAAGATCATGCTCTGGGGCAGGGACATGAGAGAAAACACTGTGTTGTAACTTGTAACATGGTATTAGAGTCAGTGAAAGCCTTTTCTGTTGATCTTAAACACTTGTCTGGAGCATCACTTGCAGAAAGCAGCAGTTTTCAAATTTCCAGGTGCCAAACATATGGGGTTTTTCCCCTCTTTGAGGAATGGTCTTTCCTCAATTGGGCAAATTTTCTATGAGGGACAAAGGCAGCAGGAAACAAAAACCAATCTAAGTGCAGCTACATTTGCCTGTTCCGAAGTTCCCCTGTCAAATGCCATTTCCCTGAGTTTTGAAACCAAGGCAGTGAACAGGGACCAAAAAGCCTTAACAGAAAATTAAATAATGGAAGGTCCTGGAGCAAGAAAAGCCTACCTGCTGATCCTTAATTTTGAGGTGGCTTGTTAACAGGGAAGATTCATTTCCACTCTAGTCCCTCTGGTGCTTTCTAGAGGCAGTGAAACTCACTGAATTGCTCTTGCTTGAAATACCAGTTGCAGACCAAAAAATTTACCTTCCAGATTTATTTTAAACCAAAACCAATATCCCCACGTTAATCCTCACATCCACGACAAATACTTAAATGAATTTAGGACAAGCCCTGTTGAAGGCAATGGCAGCAGTGGTGCAAATACATGGATTTATACCAGATACAACCTTATGGTCTAAGAAAACCCAGATAATCCCTTTATTTGTGACATAAGATTTAGTCCTGGGCTAGTGCACTCACTCTGGAGAGTGGGTCATTCTAGAAAGATGGTAGATGTCCCAAGCCTGTCAGTGTTTAAAAGGCATTTAGACAATGGCCTTAACAACATGCTTTAACTTTTGATCAGTTGTGAAAGGCTCAGGGGGTTGGATGAGAGGATTGCTGTAGGTCCCTTCCAGTTGAAATGTTGTATTATGTTATGTTCAACTCTATTCTATTCTACATTTTCCAGTGTGTCATTTAGAAAACAATATTCTTATCTGTGCAAAAAGCAGGGCTAAAATTGCCAATGTCCTACTTCTTCACTGGGGTAAGACAGGCTGGTATGGTTTTTGCACAGTACACCCGGCATCTCATGCTGTTGCTGCTCTCTAACTGCCTCATCCCACAATGAAAAGAAAAAAAACCCCAAAAAATCAAGATTTTGTTTTCCTGTCAATTAGAAATTCCAGGTGAAATTAAATCAAGAAACTAAATCCCCTGTCTCAGATAAGGAAGATATAGGATATTGTTATTTTTATATCACTCAATCAATCATAAGTTGAGCTATAAAAATTCCTGAACTCCTCACAGTCCCATATTGAAATGGAAGTTAGTGCTTCATTAGCAGTAAAAGCTTCAGGTTATGTTACTGAGTAACCTTTTGTTCAAACATGATGTTTGGCATTTGCATAAGTGCTCGGTATGTCTGTTTCTGAGCTATTGAGATGATGTGACTCACTAAGCTGTTGTAAACAAGGTGGGTTTTTTAATACCTCCTCTCTATACCATACATCCTCGAAGTTTGCTTTCTCAGAAACACAGCTGTCTGGTAGGGAAATCACATTCTTGGGCTTCATCTGCCCTTTTGCTACCCCATCAAAACCGTCTTTATCATGTACCTGGCAGCTGGTCCTAGATATGAGAGAGATTTAGACAGCGATGTCTAACCCAGCTAAATACCTGTGGTAAGTAAGATGCAGTTGTAACATGCAGTTCTGCACGAAGAGCAAGGCAGAGATGTAATTACTTTCTCATGGTGTCCCAAAGATCTTCGCACTGAACCTGATTTCATGCAGTGGGAAGGTCACCCAAGAGATCCTTTCTATATCCCTCCTCTGTAATTACTTATTTAAGTTTACATGCAAAATTTACATCAGAACTTATTTAGCCCCAAGCCATCTGTGAGCTCTGCACAGGAACAGACTAACCTCCATGAGCAATGGGAAGACTACGACATCTCTTTGCAGTGATGCCTGGTTCTACAGCAGAGCATAAGGCTGACTAGGACATGTTGGGGCTTAGAAATAGTAGTAGAAAAATATAGCAGGGAAATATATCTCAGATATTTTAATTTTTCCATAAAAGTATCGAATTCTCTCTTTAAACCAACTGCAGACTGCTCTGAAAAGTTGCTATTTCCATAGGCAGGAAACATCCTTTAATTGCCAGTAAAATGTAACACATGGCTCCATTGCAGTTTTCCATTCAGATTGCTATACTCTAAAATGGGTTGTCTTCTTCCTTGCCAGAAATAGGAAACCTAATTCTTTGAAAAGACCTTGATGACTCAAACTGGGAAACTCTGGCAACATTTTCAGACTTGCTTAAAACCCACAATTTGGTAAGCAGAGGTCATTGACAGTCCACGTGCTGCAGCATAGACTGAGTTAGGCTGGTAGCAGCATTATCTCACTATAGCAGGTTGATTGCAAGGGAAGAGTAAGACTAAGGCCTTCCCACTCCTTATCCTGTCCCTCCCTTACATGGATACTTCTGTTCCTGTAAACACGCAAGTTATATCTATACTTGCAGGTAAAATGCAGTCTGTCTTCTCATAATCTGTGCTTTCTGTTTGTCAGCATCTTTCACATGATTTCAGCTTCTTTCAGGGAAGGTGCCCAGAGCCATAAACTCTTGGGACACAAATTGGATGAGATGTGTGTTAGGGAAAAAGAGAGTTTAGTCCACTGGACATGAACTGTTCTGTGCTGCCTCCCCACAGATACCGATTCTGAGATGATTTTATTTGCTGTTTTTGACCTGATGGAGGAAAAGAGCTGGTGGCACAGCACAAATTGCAGCACAAAAGAAGAAGCTGGTCTTTCATTTTGCATGCAAACTCAAGTAATTACAGAAGGAAGCCATAGAAAGGATCTGTTAGGTGACCTTCCCACTGAGCGAAATCAGTCTTCTGGGCTGTAAAAAGTAATCCTAGGCCAGCTAATGGGAACAGCAAAGACCCACGGCACAAGACACCAGGAAAGCAAGATGCCACATGTCTTGTGAAAGAGAGCTGAAATATTACAGTGGTTTCTCAGCGGAACTTCAGTTTTTCAAGAGCTTAGTAAGTGAAGCAGCTTTGAACTTCTTTTGAAGATGGAGACAAATTTAATTCTGTTGCTGAGATGGAAATACTCATTTAGACAGGGATGGTTTAAACCAGAAATATCCCCATGATTTAAAGGTCCTTCTTATACTTACAGCGTTAGAAAACTTGCCTAAGTGAAAGGGAAACTATCTACAGTACAGTAATGGTTCCCAGGTCCTTTTGAAATTGCACAGAAACCATCAGTTTCCGCATGAGGTCAAGAGGGACAAAGAAGCAGCCACATTACAGATTTCAAACGTCCAAAACCTAACAAGGGTCAGCAGTTCAGTGGTGTTCTTTAGGTCAGTGTATGAAAGACACCTAATTTGAGCAACCAAATCAAATTAAGTAAGTTAGTGGAGGGATGTTGTGTCAGCTGCTCCTAGTAATGCATTCAAGGTGGGATAGCATGGAAGCCAGAGTAAGGACTGCAAGTTTAGGGAAGGTTTAGGGTAAAGGTACTGAGGGCATGTTCTTCAGAGAGATGAGAAGCAGGAGTTATTTCCATCTTTGTCCATGGCCAAGCACCTCCAAGGTCTGGGTCCATAAGGAGGAATGTATCCGCATAAAGAGTGTTTGGCCAGCACTCAGGGTTCCAGCCCTAAGAGCTAGTATGTTGCAAGTGGAAGCCCTTTTGCTATGCCCAGCTAGGGAAACAGGGCTAGAATGCTGAGGTGAAGAGAGTAGAGCAAGTTCTGGGTCAGAAATGGTGTTTCCACGGTGCAGTAACAAAAATAGCTAGTCGAATGGGAGATAAGGGCTATAAAGCCTTTAGAGTCATCTTTAGAGCCTGAATGAGCCTAAGAGCCTAAAAACTGCTCTCATGAATCAGGCCAGGTCCATGAGCCCTGTGTTATGCAAGGATTTTTTCCTTGAGGTAAATTACTGTGATCCTCTTTTAATCCATGAGAAGTCAAGCGTTTTCTTTGGTAGCCCATGTAGAGGCAGTAGGCTCTGGCTGTTCTGTAACAATGATAATGACAGCCACTTAAGGGAAATCTTTAGTATTTGATAAAGACCGATTGTCCTTATCTTAGTTAATAGATGAGACTTGCAAATATTCCAGAAGAGAAAGACTCGAGCTGGTAACTTCTCAGGCTCCCTTTGCCTGAAGTCCGCAACTCTGGTCTCAGTAAAGGCAGCTTGGTTGAAAAATTAGACTTCTTTCAAATGTTCTGTATCTCATTAAATGTTTTGGAATACAGGTGGATAGTCTACATAAATCGTCCTTCATGGCCATTCTGTGCCAAGGTAATACCTTTAAATGCAGTGGAGTTATTCCTGATTGCTGTTCAGAAGTTAGGTTATTTTGTTCACTTTAAACCTTTTGCCATGATGTGCTGGGTGTTGGAAGGTGCCATTTTTCTATATATTACCTACACCTTGATGAGAGTTACTGAAGTTATAGTGAATATCAACTCTTTATTATCAGTTACAACCAGGCTGAGTAATGGAAACCTCATGAAATTACAACTTTGGTGTCCATTGGGTAGTTGCCTATGCCTTCTTCTCCAGGCTGTTCAGGTGGAAAAGAGAGATGGATGCAGACAGAGGGAAAGAAAAACAAGCACTTTGTGCTGTTCTGTTAACGGAGACAGCTATCTATCAAAGGTTTCACTCAAACCTTGAAAGCATCATTTCAGAATATGATTGCTGTCCACCAAAAGCAAGCGCTAAGTACCTGAGCACCTGGCACTGAGTGCCTGGTGTGGCAGCCAGGAGGACAACAGACCTGGAAGGAAGTAAGCCTTGAAAGTCAGCCTTAAGGTTGTTATGTCCCAGACACCACAAGAGTCTCTGATGCATAACTGAAGAGCCTGCATGGGAGGAGAGGCACAGAGTCTTATCTGCTTTTCAGACAGATGCACAAGCTGAGAAGCATAAAAATAACACTGAAAGTGTCTCTTTTTGATAAGCAGTGCCACTTGTAGAGGGCAAACAGCAGCTCTGCTTCCTGAGCAAAGCAGAGAGCCAAGTGTGAGCTTCTAACTTATAAATTCTTGAAATTGTCTTCATTGAGGTTGTTCTGATGATTTTTTATTTAAACTTTTCTTATGCAGTGCTGTTGGAAAGAACCATCAAGAAGTAATAAATGCAGTTTGCATTTGGGTGTTGCTACCTTGTCCCACTCTAGTAAATCAGGACACATCATAAGAAAGGATCATTTTGGGTCATGGCCTAGGGGTCTTTGCCAGGTGATTTACTCCGAGGTCTGATGGCAACTGGGATGTTCGCATCACTCAGGCTTTAGCTTCAGATGAGCTCTCAAATGACCACAAGATTGGTAGAGCTGGACACATTCTGTAATGTATTTTGCCAGGGAGTCTTTTTTTTATACCACCTTGACTTCATCAAGCTTCCTGATGGTACCAAACTTCTTTTGTTCCCTCTCTATCCTGCACAGATAAAGAGATTCCCTTGGAGAACAATTCAACTCTATGTACCAAAAAGCACTGACATAATGTTTGGCTGCTTGGCAGTATAATTCAGACTTAGGGCTTAGTTCTGCCATGTTTATATTGGAGGTGTAGTAAAAAAGGGTTGGAAAGCAGTGAAACTTCCCCAGTGATGATTCTTCAGAATGCCCAGGGATGGCCTACCATCTGCGGATGATCTTATATTGGGTGGTATTGGTCACGGACATGGTCAAACTGTGCAAAGCTAGCAGTGTGAGTGTGAAATCCTTCCCAGGGAACAGCGCTCAGTTCATGCTTAATCAGGAACTTTAATTCACCTTACTAGTTACTTCTTTGTATAGTGAGTGTTCACAATGTGCAATAGCAAAGGACTCATTTTTTGTATGACCTCCAGCAAGCATCACTCAGAATGGTTCATTTGACATCAGTGATTTAAAAGGCATAACAAACTGAGAGCTAATGCCTCCCAAAAGGAGGGAAATTGCCATGCACAGTAGTCCCTCCCTTTCTCTAAATCATCCTGCTGAGATGCAGGGATCCAATCACAAATCCTATTAGCTCAGGAGAAATCAATGCCTAATGTTTCTATACCTTTAAATTATACATAACCATGCAGACACACACCTTAAAATTGTTTATATGTGTATTTAGTTACATGTTTATTTAATTGAATAGATATATGTAATATATGCATGAATGCATGCGTCACACAGGGTATTTAATCACCTGTATTTTTGACCTCTAGCAACACACATATATATATGCTATAGATATATCTCTTTCTATACATACATATACATATGACATGTAGGCAACTTTATAGAAATCAGGGCTTGATTCTTCTGCTTCCTAATTTGATGCTGTTGATTTCCCCTGAGGTTTTTTATATGGGGGAGGTGGAGGAAGGATTCAAGCCTTTTTGGCAGTTCATCAGCTTTTAGCCTTATATTGTGATGGATTAGGAAAGTTTGACAACCCAGCCAGCTTCCCACTGGGACCACCAAGGGGTGGAAATCCTCGATCATTGGGTGAAAAACCAATGGATTTTGACACCAGGGGAGATTTAACTGGGTCTTGGTTTAACAAGTCATTTCTGATTTAGACCAATTAAAAGATCTTGTTAGCAGAAATGACTTGTATTGAGTTGATATCTGCAGAGAAGAGTCTCTGACGTTGAATTCAATAGAGAAAGACATACTCTCCTGTTGCAATTCTTTCCTCCAAAACCTCCACAGTATGGAGACTTTTCTAAAAGAATAGCTAAAACGATTTGTTTCCTTTAGAAAGTTTCTATGAAGAATAGTTCCTAGGTTTCTAGTACTCCCCAAGCTGAGTCTGACACCACAAGGTTCTGTGAGCCTAACTATAGATGTGGCGCATCCACCTGATATCTCTGTGTCAGAAAACACAACAAAGAGTTTCTTTCTGGCTGAAACCTTCTGCTGACACAAGCTCCTTCCAAGCGGCCTTCCAGTATATGAAGGGGCCTACGAGGATGCTGGAAAAGGACTCTTCATTAGGGACTATAGCAATAGGACAAGGGGTGATGGGTTTAAACTGAAACAGGGGGAGTTCAGGTTAGATATAAGGAAGAAGCTGTTTACTGTGAGGGTGGTAAGGCACTGGAACAGGCTGTCCAAAGAAGTGGCGAATGCTCCATCCCTGGCAGTGTTCAAGGCCAGGCTGGACAAAGTCTTGGGTGCCATGGTCTAGTGTGAGATGTCCCTGCCCCTGGCAGGGGTTTGGAACTAGATGATCTTAAGGTCCTTTCGAACCCAAACCATTCTATGATTATTTCTCAGAGTCTCTACCAATATGACACCTTTGGTAGCTGCATCATAGGGGCACTAAGGTCCAGAACTGTTCTGAAACACATATCCAAAAGCACAGCTTCCTCACTTGATTTTGCTTAGTCATTAGTCACCATGCAAAATTCACTTTGGCTTAGACAATGAAACTTTACCTTTTCATATACTTCTAAAGTTAAAGCCAGTTAAAACCAGGGAATTCCATGCACAGGCAACAGAACTGCACCATTACTGTGACAACAATCAATTTTCTTGATTTTTTTCTTTTAATCAATATCTCCCAAGAAACAATTACCCAAATCTGTGATAATTTCACTATCTCTGGGTACTCAGGGTTTTATGTATCAAAACAATTGTCTGTGCGCTATCCGTTTAACCAGTGAATTGTACTGTGGTCCATGGGCTTATTCTGCTGCGTCTGCAATAGAAAAAGTCCTCTGAAAGGGGATTAGGATGATCAGTCTATAGTGAGATGGCAAGAATTTGGTTTAGACAGGGCTTTTTCAGAAAGAAAATTTTCAGGAGTCTGTAAATCAAAAAACCCATGAAAATCTCTTCGAATTAGACAATAGACCCAGAATGAGTTTCTGTGAGTTCAGAGATAACAAACCTACTCATTTCTGATCACTTCAGAAAAATCCCGATTTGTATTCATGTGCAAAAATGAAAGAAGTAAATTTCAGTGACCACAAGCATCTGTGATCCACAGCACGGTGAAGCAAATGGAACTGACTTCCGCCAAGGCAAAGATTACAGTGGTGGCAGAGGAAGTCATCTGAATTTAAGCATTTAATACTCCTTTGATAAGATGAATTTACGGGACCTTCTCTGGAGCATATGCACACTGCCCAAGTTCTTGAGGAGCAGTTTCCTCATAGTTTGAGAAAAAACGCTGCCAAAGAGCTACACTTGGGATTTCACTTCAGACCCACAGCAATCTGTGATGTAGCCAAGAAATAGGCATATTTTTAAGACTTCTACGTCCATCTGTTAACACAGGGAAGCTTGTAGAAATGTAGTTCTCTACAGAGAACATAGAGGACATTAGTGTGGTTATGATTACATCCCATACTTGCCAGAGAGGTTCTGTAGTGCTCATGTTTCTTCTATGTCTTGGGATGCATATTTCAAGGTCCAGAGAAGCAGGCACCAGGAGCATATCCCACCCAACAGAGCATGGCAATGGAAATTAATGATTACAGTGATTTTCCTCCTTTCAAGTTGCCATCGATTTACATAGCCAAGCCAGGCCAACTGAAATTAAGCCACCTGGCCCTAGCAGGAGACCTTCAGCTGCTACATCAGGCCTAAATAACAGCTTAAATGTTTTTCATTCCCCTCCCAACTTAATGATAATTAGTCTCATAATCGATATTACCCTTCTCACCCACCTGCCACCCTGCCCAAGAGGTAAGAGCAGTAACACATCTCTACACCTTGTGATGAAGCCACTAAGGCTAAGGCTGAGCATGTGCCTGTCATATCCCTCCAGCTGGGTTAATTAACACAGATTTAATACAGAAACACTTGCTGTGAAGATTTGAGCTTCACCTGCCAGAGGTAAAGAGAATGGTTGCTTCAAGACGACGACAGTAGCTGCATCAGAAGCCTTAGGAGGTTATCTGGGCTTTGACAACAGATAAATCCTTAGTGTTTCATAGGTAAAACTCTGGGTCCAGCCCAAATCACCAAGTGATTTAAATCCATCAAAGGTAAAAGGAGGATGGCTTATTTTTTCCCCTACAAATTTGACCTTACATGTTGCTGTGTTTTTGCCTGAGACACGTAGCAAGCACATACTAAGAAACATTGAGATGGGAGCTCAAAAGAAATGAGCCAAGTGGATAACTTGGATTTGACCTCAAGCAGCAGATCTCCTTGTTATCTTTGTTCAAAGGATCCATTCAGGGTGAGATTAGTATTGCTATCTGCTAATCTCAGCATGATCAGAAGATGCTTGCTCAGCCAAATCCTGGAATTTGGCACACTCCATTACAGAATCATAGAACAGTTAGGGTTGGAAAGGGCCTTAAGATCATCCAGTTCCAACCCCCTTGTCATGGGCAGGGACACCTCACACTAAACCATATCACCCAAGGCTCTATCCAACCTGGCCTTCAACACTGCCAGGGATGGAGCATTCACAACTTCCCTGGGCAACTCATTCCAGTGCCTCACCACCCTCACAGTAAAGAA